>JAHWFP010187949.1:6932-39300 GCA_023313725.1 Lithobius niger | reverse complement strand
TGTTTACATCGTGCAATTCATTCCGACGACCCTTCTTTTTGGAATTGCCACGTGTCGACAAAATGGTGAACGTTTAAGTGACACCCACAACACTACTGAAGGCTGCCATTTTGTTAACCACGTGGTATGGTTAGGCGGCATTCCCCTTTGTTCACCTTATGGTGGAGTCCCAAAATGAGCATGTTATTAAGTCAACCCGTTTTTATTTTTGACGTTTGGTAGTTCAGTGCTCGTATGAAGTTATTTTGCGAATAATTAAATCTGAAATCCATTTCTTTCCCATACCACTTGGAAATTATTACGCTTTGGAATGAGCGACATCAACAGATCAAACATTCGCCAAGTTGACCCCACTGAATATTGGTTCGCGAAAATCGTACACTAGGCTAGGATTAGTAGTAGGCTACAGCAAGCCCCCTTTATGCACCAAGTTTCATTCAAGTGATGTGACCGGATTCGAATTGGTGAACCAGTCCATCAGCAGATGGCTGCCATACCGCGTTTACCTATATGGTCACTTCCATTGGCATGAAGATAAATCACTGAACTCCATTTGACTGATAGTGCGTGCTCATAGGTAATGGCGAGGGAATGCAAATCCATATACACTCGAAAGGTCAACAAAGGCCAAATAAATAATAGCATCTATCATTGAGCCATATGTGCGTATTGATTTACATTCCATCTCCATCGCATATGACCGAGCACAATTGGTTGAATGGAGTCCTGGTAGCGGTTGTGATTTTATGACAGTGATCTGGTTATGGACTGGTTTGCCGGTTCAAATCCGGGTCACGTCACTTAAATGAAACGTTATTGCATAAAGGTTGCTTACTGTACTAGCCATGTTATTTTGGTCCCGGTCAAAAGGCAACCTAATTCCTTGTAAAACCTACTTGTACTGTCATGAAGTTTTGAGAAAATGGTTAGGCCGTATATTAACTGTTCCACTGAACTATCTTAAAATATATATTAACCATTAACCATTTCTACTTGACTGTTCAGAACCACACCAAAAATGCGACGCTCAACTTCATAAAGTCACTTCTCAAGTATTATGTGAATTTTCGATAGGCAGTGGATGCAAAACTAAGTTTCTTTATTGCCAAAACATATTAACCTGATAATTTTAACCCTTTAAGGACTGCGTTTGCGCTGAGGTCTCCTAACGAACTTGTAGAAAAAAATTCATAGCGTCTCACCCACTTGAAGTAAGGGAATGAAACCTGTGTCATTTTATTCCTTAATGATCTGGCCGTCATATCACATTTTTAGTTTCATTTTTATTGGCTGGAAGTTTTCAATTTGACGTGTAGAAGAGCTGTAAACAATGATTATATAGCGGGCGCATTTGGGCGCACCCGTCCTTAAAGGGTTAACATTACATTGTTCCACTGTTCCCCTGGAGGTTTCTTCCGGTGCGCAGGTGTCTACTTGCATATCCCACTGCGCATGTGCGATAAAACGGAGCGGGGACGCTTTCGGCATTCATTTTCCTCCAGAGGTGTCTACGCCACCTCGCGCTGAAGTTCCCCGCCTTTCGTACGGAATTTGGATTACCGAAGATGGCCGACGCTCCCGCTTCATCTGCCGCTCATCCTCGTGCTCTTGCTCCCTTCGCTCTTGGCGACTGCTGCGTCTCCGCTCTCGACCTCGCTGCCACGAGCCCGATCATCCCTGTGCCTTTCACCGGGATCGCCTTCGATGATGGAACCACTCCTTCGGAGTCTCCTCTTCAGGCTGGTCAACGGACTCCTCCTACCGAACCCATGGAGCTCTCTTCCCTTCGTCATAATTTACAGCTTGCGAAGGACAATTACCGTGAAGCCAAAAGGAACCTCCGTCGAGCTACCACGGCTCTTTCACCCGCCCGGAATTCTCCCTTGGACCTCTCATCCAACTCTTCACGCCGAGGCCGCAGCGAAGTACACGACATCGTCCACAACGCCGTTCGTACGATGAAAGACAACCCGATGCCACCACCATCAATCATGTACATCTTCTGTCCATCACGCCCGCACTCAAGATTGGGTCACCTCAACTTCAAGCCATGAAAGCCACAAACTTTCTGCTTCTTCCCCTTCAGGTGCTTTGAAGAAACGAAGAAGCACCATTCCGCCCACGTCGCAAGGCCCTCCACTGCCGGCACCACCGCCAGCACCGGCGGCCCCTTCCTTCCGTCCGAAAGACAAATTCACTTCCCGGACGACTCGACCGAAGACCCGACGCTACACCTTGCAGCACTTCTCAAGTCTGTCGAGGAAACGGTTCCAGACTGTTTTCTTTTTAAACCATCACAATCTACGGACGCTCCAGTCATTAACCGAGGCTTAAAGACGAGATTCGGCTTTGCCCGTCGGGACAAGATGACAAACCATGTAACCTCCTCGGCCAATCAACAACCCTTCTGACGTGCCTGCTTCGCAATGAAGGAACCACCTGCTCCATGACCAGGCTGTGAAAACAGCTGCTTTCGTCCGTTCGGCCACGGCGCCGCAAAACCAAACAGAAGAACAGACAGGCCAATCCCTACCCTCCACCGGACGAATGGAACAAGGCCACACCGACAGCACCTCCGGCCTGCACGAATGAGAATGCGTCCTTTCAGCCGTGAAACCAACTGCCCTTTTGGTCCGTCTCCTCTCGCTCCCACTCCGGCCAAAGGAACCAACAGAAGCGAGCCGCAACTCCCGATCGAAGGAGCCGTCACTCCTCTCCAGGGGGCAGGAGTTACTTTCGCAAGACCCAACAATGACGCCTCTCGCCTCTCCTGCCTTCCAGTCGGCGCAAGGCTCCGCCACTTCTTCCCGGCCTATCAAGTACTAACCCACAATATGGATGTCCTTTCAATCATCAAACGTAGCTTTCGACCAACACTCCTAGTTCAACCACCACTAAAAACCTCCCCTCCGACCGCAGAATCCCTTTCGTTCGAAGTCTCGGAACTCCTTCGCAAAAATGCAATCAAAGAATGCCACAAGCTGGGTCCGGGCTTTTACAGTTCCATTTTTACCCGACTAAAGAAGTCAGGAGGTTCCCGTCTGATTTTCAACATGAAACCTCACAAGTACATTCACAACGATCACTTCAAAATGGAAACTCTCGAGTCCATACACCTTTCGTTCAAACAGAACGACTGGACAGTCTCAATCGACCTGGAAGACTCCTACCTTCATGTCCCCTTTCATCTGGCAATCACCCATTTCTTCCGCTTCATTTACGACCGAAGGGTCTACGAATTCCGCTGCCTTCCTTTTGGACTGAATGCTGCACCTAGAATCTTCAGAATGATGTTAAAACCACTCCTGGCAAAACTTCAACATCAAATCCAAGCCAGCTGCATATCTAGATGACTGGACCCCCAACAACCCTGACCCCCACACTCTAAAACTCAACAGAGACAAGACCATCTCCCTGCTAAACAACCATCTTGGCTTCGGAGTGAACTACGCAAAGTCACGCCTTTCACTTGCACAAACATTCACGTTCCTCGGAGCTTCAGTCGATCTACTATCTGCAAAGATCTCGCCCTCACCAGACTGCATCCAGGATCTCCTTCAACACATCTGTCTCTTTCGCAAACAAGCCGACTTCACTCCCATGGAATTAAACTCCTTCACAGGAAAGATGACGCAATGGCGAACCTCGTCCCCTACGGTCGATGGATGGCCAGGCCCCTTCACCATCACCGCTTAGACAATTGGTCGATTAACCAAAAACACCCCGACGAGCCAGGGCCGTTCAACAGCGACTTCCCCTTCGAAACTCTCCTATGGTGGTCCGATGTCACGAACCTCTCGAAGGCACTTCCCCTCCACGCACCACCCCACGATCTCCTCATCTTCACAGATGCATCCAAAACAGATTGGGGCGTTCGCCTAACCAACCTGGAAGTCTCCGGTCTTTGGCCAACATCCTGCAAAGACCACATCAACATTCTCGATCTCCGAGCAATCTTCCTAGCCCTTCGGCACTTCCTCCCGCTAATCCAAAACAAGGTGATCCAGGTCCAAGCCGAAAACACATTAGCCCTGGCTTACATCAGAAAGGAGGGTGGAACAAAATCAAGATCCCTTCACTCCGTAACTGCCGAAATTTTCAACCTTTGCATTCCGAACAAAATCACCCTACTGCCACTTCACATTCCAGTCAACAGAAATGTGATTGCTGACTCTCTCTCACGCCGGAATCCACCGACGGGCGAATGGCGCCTCAAGAAATCTATCTGCGAATCGCTCTTCAGCATCTGGGACACTCCGATGGTGGTCCTGTTTGCCACGAAGCACAATGCCAGACTTCCCCATTACATCAGCCCGATCCCGGACGAAGGAGCAATAACTGTAGACGCCCTCACGTTCCCGTGGCACAACCTGTTTGCCTACCTCTTTCCTGCGTTCAAACTACTTCCTCAAGTCCTTCAAAAAATAGAAGACAGCCAGAGTATGTTCCTCCTAATAGCTCCCCTCTGGCCATCAGCAGCCTGGTTTCCTCTCCTAGACCTAGTAGTCGACACGGCTACTATCGTCAAACTCCTAAAGTTGGCTGGAATTCACCAATAACGTATCGCCTCAAAAGCAACCAGAGATTCCACCAACCGCATGTACGACGGCCACTGGTCTAAATGGATTCATTGGTGTATCACAAAACACATTAATCCAATCGACCTCCCCTTACCCGACCTGAAGTTTTTACTGACTTGTTTAACATCCACAAAGTAAAAGGGTCAACAATCCTTGTCTACCGCTCCGCCCTAAACTGGGCTTTAAAGCAGCCAACAAGACTAAACTGCTAGACGACTACCGCATCTCAGCATTACTACGATCATTTGAAAACGAACGTCCAACAACCAGACAGACCGTAACCGACTGGAACCTATCCCTCGTTTTACAATCCTTAATGGAAGAACCTTACGGACCCATTTAAGACAGCTCCTTCCGTCTCTTGACCCTGGAAACTGTTTTCCTTCTAACCCTGGCAGCCAGTCTACGATGTTCAATGACGCTGGACCCAAGAGCGTCTTTGAGAGCAAAAACTCAAAAACCCTCAACCATCAAAACAGATTTAGTTTACGGCTCTCTCCAACATTGTAGGCAGCAAACCAGATCGTCTCCTCTGTCCATTCAGAGCTCTACGCTTCTACCTAGCCCGCACTCAACATGAAGCCATCCGCAGAGGCAGAAATCAACTTTTCCTCCCAGTTGACCCCGAAACCGGTGAAACTTCGGTCGCCATGGTGTCCCGTTGGATTAGAAAATCAATTGAAGCAGCATACGACAAAGAAAACATCAGCAAGAGCATGAGAGTGGCGTTACATGAGGTTTGAGCGATCTCCTCATCATGGGCCCACCACAACGCCACCCCGATCGAAGAAATCCTTGCAGCAGCATCCTGGCGTCATCAATCAACCTTCACCTCCCACTACCTGAGGGACATGTCAAGAGAAGAAACAGGACTACACCGGCTGGGACCAATTGTCGCAGCCAGAACCTTGGTCATGCCCCCTTAAGCACTCGGAACGAAGCAGAAGGAAGCAAGACCTTGCACAACGATCCTTTTCAGTACCACCAACTCGTACAAAAGAGATCCAAAATCCTGTTTCCACACTGTACTGAATAAATTTGGGGGCTACGCCTGCTTGCATCCCGGGGTGCCACCAATTTTGTCGAGGTCAACTGATAATGCTAACATTATCAGGTTAATATGTTTTGGCAATAAAGAAAGAACATTTTGCCGGCTCCCAGTCAGGCCGGCTAAAAATGGTTTCTTCAATGCACGATGTATTTCATTATAAAATGTGTCCATCATGTTAAGAATAAAGAGTACAAAAGTATTTAACAGTATTCCTGGTTTGGTCTAACGCTAACATTTTAACTAAATTACTTCTAGTCTGTTAGGTAAGAGGAACCATTGGCAAAATGAGACATAACCGTAGAAGGCCTACATGACATCTTTCATACGTTTTGCATGGCTGTTAATTCCAGTTTCATTCATCTTTTCCAGACTTCTCTCTCCGCTGTCCCCATCCAACAAAATTGTGTATCAAGTAGACACTGATCCGTGCATTGACGTTATCTTTCATTAATGATCTTTTGACCGGTAGTGTTGCAACCCAAAACCACTTTATCCAAATTTTTTCATTTATTCTGTTGTCCGTCTTGAAGTGCTAAATTTCATTTAGAGCAGTTGGCCTAACTTGCTGATTGCATAGTGGTTGAATCACCATTAGTCCAAAGCTGATTTCAATGTTGTGTAATCGTCTGGATGGTCTACTTTAGGTTTTCCGCTGTCGTTAGCATAGGCCTTAAGGACTCCCTTAAAAGTACACTCAAAATCCAGCCTACATATTGCAGCATCAGCTGCAGGATAGTGGAGAAAGTATTGGCTAAGGTTGTGGGAATACTAACATGTGTATTCCAGTATCTATATTTGCTCATTAGGATAATACTGATACGTGACATAACCATTTACTCTTAGGGATACTTATATTTGTATTGTAGGCTAGTAAAGGCTCCTTCGTGAACTAAGTGTTCAGAGTGTCTACTGTTGCCAGAAAATGTTGAGAGAAAAAAGGGCCTGCCTACAGCAGTGCAAAACTAAGCTATTCTATGGGGTTGGTAAGAATCGTAAGGTTTCAAAAATGCCATGGATTTCAAACCTTGCCGAGGTATTTAGATTTCAGATCAAATCTCTTAAACTGGTGTAATGAAATTAGGCACTATTGATTGCTATAGATTAACCTCAGCCCATAACAGATTCGGTGTGGTGGCGAGGCAATGCTACATCGCATTATGGCAGGCTGTGTTGTGGTGCGATAAACCCAAAGTGGTTGTTTTTTTTCCCCCCTACTTTGAATATATCATTTGAAAATGGTTCTATACTCAAGATGATAGGTTGGGTCGTTCTCTTAGTTAGCAAAAACTATCTTTCTGAAAAAGATATGTTGGTGCAAGACACATGCTCATGAACCCAAGTAACAGAAAATACTGCAGACCCTCCCTCCCCTCCTCCTCCCCCTCCCCCAAAAAAAAAATCACCTCTCCCTGCAACCCTGCAGGCTTTTTAATTTAACTGCTTGTTATAGCTTGGCTGAAAATATTCTGCTTCCATTTTCCACAGAAGTGCCGACTAGGAGGATGCACCGAGTATTGGGTTATTATTGGATAATATTCAGCCAAAATTTCTTTTGGTATTCGATCAAGTATTTGGCCTGTTGACGTAATTGGCGGAGTAATAAAAAAAACTCTTTATCCTTAACTTGCTGATAAACAAATATAGCAATCGAGTTCATTTTTCTGCTCTAAGATCAAACGTTAGGATGTTTACACATTACTTAACACCTTAAAATCAATTGCTGAAACCGTATTCGTTTCGCACTTGTTATTACTTAACACGATTATAGTCCAAAAAAATAACACTAGGCCTATAGCCTAAATGATCTTCTCAGAAGCCAGCTTTTATCATCTGGAATTCTTGCTTCTTGGCAATGCTTTGTACTTCCTTGCAAGTGGCTCCTCAAAATTTTTTTTAATTTTTGATATATTTTGTGGACCATAAATTTTGTGTGTTTCGTAATTTTTGCAACACCTTCATAGCGAACAATAGACGTGTACGGCTGAATAGCTAATTTTGTAAGTATTTACACGGCAATAATATAGTAAAATGTTCTATAAACATTTTAATTGGAACATTGTCTATACACACTTGTTAGCCACTTAAATCGGGCACTTGGGAACTTGTAGAAAGCTACTCTCATAAGATAAACGATGGAACGTACAGCTCATAATTAAATAGAGCACTTTTGGTATGGGCTTAAATAATATCAGTGTTCGGCACGATTGTTACTACCCCAGTTAAAAGTATTTTCAATGAAATCCGCTTATTACATAATATTTTGTTCGTTTTAAAATAGGAACCGATAATGTGAGCTAAATCTTCTCAATGTCTGCAGTGCTTAAGATAAAATTTATTTGCTTGGTTCGTTTTTTTTTTAATTTTTAAATTGATTAGATCTACTATTTAGTAATGGCAAGGCTGCCGAAACCGATATCCAAAAAATGCCCAATTTTTACTATTTTTAATCCACTATCCTAATACTTCGTAGTTTTCTTCAAACGTTTGTGATTACAAAAATATTTTACATTTTAATCAGCAGCTAAAAGAGAGTTTAGGAGGTAGGCCAACTTGCTTTTCTTTAAGCAAATTGTTGCACCACTCGTTATTTCGAAATGTTTCCAGAGTTACCGATATTTCAGCGTAAGTAGCACAAATATCAGCAACCGATCCGATCAAGCAAACTTTTCAAAAGATCATGTGGGCTGGAAAATAGAAAATCTCTTTTCACATACTTGCTGGTTTTCTTATCAGGTTTTTACCGTTAGTTGCCTGCCAGTGTTCTGTCCGAAACTTTTTTCTAGGAAATTGCCAACAATAATTGTTGGCATAGACTTGTGACCGAAATATTGGCAACTTTCTTAATTTTGACCGAAGTGGATTTGTATAATCTTAGTGAAATTATCTTAGTAACTTAGACCTTGAGTATACTTATCAAATGTACGCCCTTCAGTATTACATGATGACTTTATGTTAATGGGGCCGCCCATAAGTTTTCACGTTGAATCTGGAGAATGATTATGTGTGACCCACTTGAAACACGGCAAGTTTAGCTTAACGAAGTTATTTTCAAGCTGCTTTGTGAACGATTTAGCACTCAGCCTAATTTAATTTTTTTGGGCTCTAATGATATGTTGCACTTTTAGTATTAAGCGTGTGTAAATCAATCTTACCCAAATTGATTTACGATTTTATTAAAATGTTTTTTTTTTTCTTTTATTAGCCAAAGATACGAAGAAACAGAAGAAAAAAAAACAACATCTAAACCGCAAGGGTGAAAGTAAAGAAGGTGGCGAAATGGATGCTTTTATCGACAAAGAGGAGGTAGGCCTAATTTTATGTGGCTAGTTTTTCTCTTAGAAATCAGTAGGGTACTGGATTTTCGCTTCATTAGCTAACCCGGGGATGAGAATCTTCAGACTTCTGGTAGTATTCGTACTTTAACTTAAAACTTGCGTGGGGAAAGCCCCGTTAACATATAACTCTAGATGCTGGTATTTTCACTCGAAGTTTGTGGAAAAGTTGACTCATCCCTGAAGTCTTAAAGAAGCAGTTAGAATTTACTGCATGGTTCATGGTCTTCAGGTTGGCATCTGATTATTGAAGGAATGATTCTTGGTATGTATTTCTGTGTCTGTGCTGGAAAACCAAGTAAGGAAGTCACAATGGCCTTTATTGCTTTACCCAAGTTTGGCCGTTCTTCATCTTAATCCGAGGAGATTCTGAAGCACAGCCTTGGGTTTCTTACTCCCATTAGTGACATACTACTCACTGCCTCACGAAATCTACTTATCAAGATGTACGAGGCAAAATGGCAAAGATGGTTTGCGTGGTGTGGGAGAACTGGGTGGTCCCCAGAGACCCCTCAGTGGAGTCTCTAGCAATTTCCTAGTTTACCTTCTCAAAATTGTGAAAACGATTTTGAGAGTTTTCAACATCTCTAGCAATTTCCTAGTTTACCTTCTCAAAATTGTGAAAACGATTTTGAGAGTTTTCAACATCATTAGATGATAATGTTATGGATTTCCATTTTACGCACAATCTCAAACACTAGAATACACTACTGTATTATGCAAACTCTCAAAACTTCTTCCTACGCCTTTTCCATGCCTGTTTGTTCTCTTGCTGAAAAGGGTATTAGTTGGTGATCAACTCCAGTGTTGTTCTGCATCGGTAAAACTGTTCCAGTAAGCAGCGTGGTGACGTCGAGATTAGTTATTGCTTTCAGCAATCACAGACTTCGGGTCCATACTCTTTTTTTTTTTTTTGCCTGCCTGGTACCTTGTGCTGATTGCTTGGTAGCTTAATCTGCAGCCCTTTATGAACGTTTGCGGCGATCCTCTATTTTGCACCTTACACTGAAAATGGTTTTCCTTGTAACTTTGGCAACTGCAGCCTGTCGGCGGTTGGTGTGTTCACCAGACAGGATGACCACATCTGCTTTGCATGTGACTGGCCAAGCATCACTTGGGCTAAGCTGGGACTGTGTCCCATGTATTCCAACCAGAGTTCCGTGCATGGAACCAGAGTTTAGATGAGCCCCACCATGCCAAGAGTCAATCGAGCTCTCAGCCCAATGGTGGAGCCCAGAGCGGAGAATGGGTACAGTGCCCAATTCCCCTTCACGTTTTTACCTGCAAGTTAAGAAAAATCCCTTCCCAATGTCGGTCGCCATTTGGCGAGTGGAAATCAACAGTTGGCGACTTGGAATTTAGCCTTACTCGCCAAAATGGCGACTAGCTGCAGAGCATGCCACTAAAAAAGGGGTATCTCTTGAACCATATAAGTTAGAGACAAACAGTTTGCGGCGTTATGCCCAGATTTATAAGGGCTATATAATTGGATTTTCTGCATTAATACTGGAGTTAAAGAAAATTGCACAAGTTTGTTAATGCATAAATTAGAGAAACCTTTCATCATACAAGACGTATTTGGTGTGTGGAGCGCAGAAATTGTGAAATGGCAAGTACTTTGTAAGGTCTACTGGCCAAGTGGCGACTGCTACTAGATTGACATTCGGAAGGGTTGGCTGGCGTCCATACATCCGCCTCTGATCACGTGGTTCTTTTCCCTCGGTGCATGCACACAAACCCTGGGGTTTGCCTCAGGGGTCCCCCAGACGAAATCGTGTCGACTAGTTCATGGTGCAACAAAACCACTTGCATCAGCCACTGTCTGCAAGATCTCAGTGGGGCTGGTGGAGATACAAACATGAAGGAGCATGTTGTGGCTGGCAGTTATGTGGTATATGTGTAGATTCAAATTTTTCGTAACTCGCCATTGGCGGGCAGGCCATACTTTTAGTTCCCAAAGCAAAAAAAAAAAAAATAAACGTAATCTCCTGAGACCTTCTAGAGGGACCACTATATGACGGGGCAAAAAGTGTGTTTCCAGACATAACACAAGCTTTGTGAGTGGTCTCCGGGGACCCTGAGTATAACGAGGAAGACAGACCAGTGGTTAGCATTTTCGTTTCCAAACCAAGTGAATTCTGGTTTGAATCCCATGATTGACCCAATTGTCATACGGTACTGAAGAGAAAAAAAAAAGCTCTTGGGTTTCAGGAGGTTAAAACAAAACAAAAACCTACCACTTGTGATTTGAACCATTGAAAGCTGGCAGAAAAACCTTTAAAGTGGTGTGAGTTGAAACATTAAAATCCGACAAGAAGTGAAAATGTCAAGTTCGGTTCATTCTTGTTTATCACCAATCCGCTGGGGGAAAAAATTTTGTCGCCAATCTGTACAATTTAATCGCCACCTGGCAAGCGGACAGTGGATTTCTGCATGTATATTATGTGGGCAGGAAGTGGTGCGGCCCAACTGGCAAGGAAGATGGAATGAAGCCTTGCAACAGGTGGATACATTTGCAGTGTGTATTAAGAATTGGCGAGTATCGTCTGTGCAGATACCTCCTTTTGGACAAGTCGGTCAATACAATAACTAAGGTTTCTATGGAAATGAAAACAAAATTTTTAAGTTAAAATTCATAACCTAAAATACATGCCGTTAGGAGTACTCCCACTGTCCCGCCACACTCTGACAACTGAATAGTTTACCAAGCGAAAGTGAAGGACGTGTCAATGCCTGCTGAAATCTGAGCAGGAATGTCACCTGTGGGGAGCTGCCTAAAGTTTGAGTGTAGAGCAGGGGTCCCCAAACTTTTCAAACTGAGGGTCGTATAGCGAAGTTGCTTATCTTTTGTGGGCCGAATTTGTCCTCGTCTGGTCTTAGTAGGTGCCCATCTTAACACACCCCCCCCCCTGGCCCCGCCAGGTGTAGTGAAGAGTGAGCTTGCTCCAATAACACACTGGTTGTGTTATGATTTTGTAAAGTAAGATACCAGTATTTTTCCATCCCCTCCCCAAAGTGCAGTTGCTGATCACTAATCCCCCATCCCCTAGGCACCATTGGAAACTGTGGACCAACTTCCCACTTGGCAATTTATCGATGTTGACATTTAAAAGTAGAAACACCAATGCATGCAGATGTTCATCAACTCTTCCTGAACGAAGTCGATATCTTCCTAGTTTCGAAAAAGTAACCTTCGATTCACTCAGGTTAAAAGAAAATAAACCTTCAAAAATATACGTGAAAACAAAGCACGGGCCGGATAAAAGCGCTTCACGGGCCGTAGTTTGGAGACCCCTGGCGTAGAGCATGCCTTAATGTTATTTTGCCAATAACTAAAGGTAGGTATTTTAGGATAAGTAAAAAAAAAAAAAAATCTTTTATCTTTAAATTAAAAAATTCTGTAAGATTTTCATTCATTCTTATTTTGAATTTTATTTGTGGCTAGTTGACTATTTAACACGTCAATTCTCATATTTGCAGAAACTTGCTCCCAGTGTTGCTGGCATGGCTCAGGAGTTATCTGCATCTGTTGAAGACATTAGCTCCAAAGAGGAACAGCGCAAAGTAGCAGAAAAGAATGAAGAAAACACCAAAGTAAGCCGCGAATATGAAAAGAGTGATGAAGAAACTCCAGTCATTGAGGAAACAAGTCAAAAATCGCAGCCAGTTCTAAAATACGACTATAAAGAAGGTATTTTTCTCTTTAATTCAAATTGAAGGGTAAATCTGCATCCGTTTTGTTACTGGGCATTGCTTGGGACACCAAGATGTTACATGTAGTGTTGCTAGCTAATGCATTTAAATGCCTCTTAATTTTTTTTAACCTTTTTCCTTATTTTTAAGAGAATGCATTTCATATTAGGTTAAAAATTTCCTACTACCCTTGTGTGAAATGAAAGAAACAATTTCAAAACAAACATTTTGTTTCTTTCATTTCACACATGGGTAGTAGCAAGGATATCTTTCCAACTTTTAGGCTACGTGACGACAGTTCTTCTATTAACTTTTGACATGTGGACTTTTCTTTCAGACCAGTGGAGTCCATTGAATCCAGAAGGAAAACGACAATATGATAGGGCATTTCTTATACATATGCAATCCCAGCCGATATGTTTGAAAAAACCAGAAGGTCTTCCAGATCTCGAAGTTATTAAAGACACAGTAAGTTTTTTTTTTACTGCCTAGTTATGGTTGTCCCTACCGTAAGGTTGAATGCACACGGGCCTATCAGTACAAGTGCTTTCAAACAGTTTTTTGACACTAGACCATTGCTCTGCTAACCAAAAGTGGCCCATTGGGTACTCTCTTCAGTCGAGCAAGCCTGGACGTCTCACCCATTCAAAGTTTGAGCATAGGTTGAGGTAGTTTCAGCCCCAAGGCCTCTGATCATTTGCTTCAATTAATTTGTAGAACATTTTGTTGAGAATTAGGTGCGTAACGTAAACAACGGGATGTAGTTAGTAAATGTATTTGGTTTGCAATATGTTATTCTTTGGTAATGGCAGGACTTGTGGCTTTTTTTAGGTGTAAAAAAAATGATCAAAATCAATCTGCAGACGCTATTTTGGAGTGAAAATGTGTGAGCTTAATTTTTTTTTCTTATTTAATGGACGTTCCGTTGGTTTATATTAATTGTAGTTAAACAAATGTTCCTTTGCCATCTTGTATAGCCAGTTGACACAGAAAAAGCGGTAAATATCAGTGGAGCATGTCTAAATGGTATTCTTATAGCTGTGTGATCTGATTCGAACAATGCCGCCATTCTAATTCCAGTTGACGGCTAGCGATTCAGACGCGTAGATTTAAATTACGGTAACACATGATGTTCCGTCTTGCCAGGCAGAGAGCAAGCACCACAAACCTGAGAAGCAACTGACACAACACCATTAATAACGATATTTCTCGTTGATCTTGGCAGTCAACTTTATTCGTTCCTAACTGGCTAGGCACAAGAGTCTTTGTCACAGTAAGTAGTACGTGGAACAATTAGATTTATTTGTTTTCACCTAAAGTGACTGCCTCGCAGTCCCTTAGAAGATTTGTGGTGCTTTTTTTCTCTCTCAGAAGGTTAAATTGAATATTTCAGTCGTCTAAATCTGCTCGTCTTTATCTCTGGCCATGAAGTGGAGTTAGAATGGCGTCATTCTTCAACTCAAGCCATGGATGGAGCTTTAAGAAAATGTATTATTTGGATTTACTGCAGACTGTACTGCATGTACCAGGCATGTTACCAGTGTGAAAATTTGTGAAAAATGTGAAAAATTAAAAGGTGTGTGAGAAATGTGGAAAAAAGTAAGCAGTGTGAAAAATTTGGTTTTCATGACGGACAGCAACAAACTTTTTTTTTTTTTTAATGTGGCTTTGTTGTGGAAATGCTGATCAGGAAATGCTTTAATGTTTTCAGGCGTACTGCAATTTCAGGGTTTTGGCCCTCCCAACACATTTATTATCTTGTAATCCAAGGTAAAATAAGAGCTGTTTTGTCTATTAATACTGTATACTATCTTCGTACTGCATACCTTTTAGCACATTTAACGATTGGTGGCGTAAATAACAACCCATGAAAAATACCAATGCCGTTCACCTGTTACGCGCTGCAGGCGCTCTTCTTTGTCCAGGAAGAGGAAGTTAGACCAGAGCTGAGAATGCAATCAACAATACGATGCTTGAATGCAGAATGGAATTGTATACTGTTCATTTTAAATTTCAATATTAACAATCGGGATCGGAGAGTTTGTATTTCTGCCGATACCTTGCACACAACAGGTTACTTCAAACTCACGCGAAATTCCTGAGCAGTTGGCCTCAAAATTTCAATGAGCATACCACATTTTGCCACTAAGTTAAACCGGAATTTATGGTAGCATGTACAAATTTAATCGTGATCGCTAATTTTTTAGTTGTCTGTGCTAAATCATTGACCAGACTCGAGTTTCGATGTTGAGGTCCCCATGGTATCGGTATCGGAACCAAAAAAGTGGGTATCGGACAGCCTTAAAAGCTATCCATGGCGGAAGTGGGAAAATTGTGATTTTCAGCTCAATTTTCATGTGATTCGTATCACTGCAGCGTGAGTAGGTGAACTTTTGACGTGTTGAGAAATGGGCTTTGTTTTTTATTTTAGCGTACAAAAAAAAAATATCGGTTAAACGAAGGTACGTAGTACCTGTAGTTAAGCTGCGATTATATAAGCATAAACTCCATGTATTTACGATTTCTTGGTCTGTCCTCTTGTGTCAATATCAAGACCTTTATAAAGTTCCCCTAGCGGCTGCTTGGGATTCAAAGGTTATAAATTCCCCCCACCCAACCCTCTCGAATGTCATTCCAGCTGCAGTCGCCACTTGGCCTGCAGACCTTATAAAGTAGTCGCCATTTCACAATTTCTATTCGCCACATACCAAATGCATTTTGCCCGATGCATTGTTTTTCTAATTTATGCATTTACAGAGTTGTAAAATTTTCTTTTACCCAAACACTATTGCAGAAAAGGCTGTTGTATAACCCTTAGAAATCTGAGCACAACGCCGTAAACCGTTCAATAGCTTGTTTGGTTCCCGAGATATCGCTATTTGAGCATCATTTTCTATTGCTTGTCGCCATTTTGGCGAGTAGGACTAAATTCCAAGTCACCAACTGTTGATCTTCATTTGCCAAGTGGCGAGTGGCAACCGACATTGGAGAGGGGCGCTCCCACCTTCCCTATGACCTCAGTCTTTGAGTCTTATTACTATCTTTTTTAAATAAAGATTTATCCTTTAATGAATCGCATCACCTGGTAATACAAAACCATAAAACTTTGGCATTAGGCCTAAGCCCAAAAAGAAACACACAACGCCAAATTTTTCCGAGAGAAACTCCTAGTAACTCCTTCATTGCCACTGCAAAGGTTGGGGGGGGGCCCCGGGGGGGCTCGAAAGACAGGAGCAATAGTTGAGTTGCCTGGGTCGCAGCTTTGGTTGGCATCTTAATAATTACCAACAACTGATCCTCTAACCCCCTACGTGTTGAAGTTGCCTCAATATATTGATCCAGGTACCTAACTGAGCACGAAACTTCATCTTCAAAGGACTGTACCGTTACGACTCGTCCTTTTAGGTTAATTGGTCTGGATGTCTTTCCAAGCCCCGATTTTACCAGGTGCCATTCTTGGCCTATTCTCTTATTTTTCATCACACAACCAGGGTCCGAAATCCTACAGCCGTGACCAATGCAAAAAACAAAAGCAATGCTTTGTTAATTTCTAAGTATTTAAGCTAACTGAAGGACCCCATGAGGCCATAAAATCATTAACACTGCCTACAGACCAAGTAGTATATCTAGGTTGGGCCATGGGTCTTCCCTACTGGCTTACCGTCAACATGCGGCATAGCCTACCTCCATCTCCAGAAGTATCGGATTCCATTCCTGTTCCCGCCATACTGGAGCGACAATCACCGTTACCTAGCATATACCCACTTTCTGCAGACAACTCCCCAGCAAACAAAAGCGAGGAAAAGTGTAATTCACTGCCTTGCCCCAGTCTTTCATTAAGGCATCTATGCCCTGGGAACTCTGATCTGGTTTCCAACTGTAAAATTCTGGGAGCTGATTGTTTGTATGATCTGCAAACATCTACCATCAAAAGGCCACAAATCGTTTCTAACCGTTGAAATACAAGTGGATCCAGTCTTCCATCTGCTGGAATCGAGACAATGCAGCGATGCCCAATCCGCTCTTACGTTGTCTGCACTCGGAATATGCTCTAGTCTACGAAGGAGTTCATAGGGCAAGGTGTGGGGTATTTATAACTTTTGAACCTCTAGCAGCCGCTAGAGGAACTTTCAAGGTCTTGATTTTTACGCGAGAGGAGAAACAGAGCAATCGTAAATACATGGAGTTTCTGCTAAATGTAACTCATAAAACCCGCAGGCCCAATTTGTTTTAAAAAAAGTTTTATAACCCGCAGGTTATACGCGTGAAATTACGATACATTGAATCCAGTTCATTTACGTGAATGACCGCATCATAGTCAATTTTTCCGTGACACAGTAAACACCCGCCATGGACAGAAATAAGTTAGAAAATGGGTTATGCTTTAAATATAGCTTGCTACTTATAGCAGAGTTATCAGAATATTGCACAGCGTGTTAACATTACGATACGACAGTGCCATAGGGAGAGAGAATGATGGCTTACTATCATTCGTTAGTCTCGCTTCAGGGTTGGAAACAGTTTTAGGACTAACCGCTGTCATCTGTGGATCCAGATCAACATACAAGAATAAAAGGTTTAGTTACCTCAATAACTTTTTTCAGAACAGCTCTGTTGATTTACATGTTGCCTTGTCGCCTTACTTTCTTTTGTAAAGAGCGAGAGAAGGTGTGAAATGTATTCTCTATAGCATTGTTCTGACAACAATAAACTTGCTGGAAGCCTAGGACGCGACACAGTGCTGAAACCCCCTCCAGCGATTGTTTTCTGTTTAAAACCAAAGTGCCCATGGGCGTTTAATAGGCCTTTTATGGTACTCCAGTGTGGGCATCATGAAACTCTGAGGCCTATGTCACGTTCCCCCGTACATTGTTTCTGTGACACCCATGTTCGAAAGTGTTTCAAATCTGATTTTTTATTTTTATTTTCTCCTTAGGTAAACAGATTAAAATTATTTGAACCCCGACCACCTGGGGGAATCCCGAGTGGCATATCTAGAAACATTGGTCATGTTCCTGACTTCACTCCTGGTTACGTTAAGTCAAGCACGCCTCGAGGGGTAAGATAGTTGAATTATTGCTCGTATAAGAAAAATGCAAACCACTTAATTATTGGAAATGTTTTTCATTATGCTCATATTTGTTACATGTGCATTAATGAATTCTACCTGCATGCGTGTGGTGCTTTCTGCATTCCCTTTAGAAACTAGAAACTGTTAAGTTGGTTTTTTACTATCCTCAAAATACTAAGCTTTAAATTCTAGCTTATGTAGTTTTATTTAATGCTCAGATGCCAAATGATAAAGAAACCAGGCTCCCCACCATTGTTCCAACAATGCTCTGCATCACTCGTTTAGGTCTAGGGCTTGGGTCGTGAGCGATCGTGTTCTTACACTCAAGTAATTTGTGGTTAATTGTGCAATGTTAGGGATTTTATCTGGAAATATCCAATCTAATAAGAACACTGGGGTATCCTCACCCTGCTTGTGTTAGTGTTGGCCGTATGTCGTTTTACGTCGTTCGTGTAAGATTTGTTGCTTCATCCAGTCGGATGATGGAATTATGGGGATGAAGAGTTGTTTTACTCATGCCGAGCTGGTATGTAGAAAATCGCTTAAAAACTGTAGAAGTTTCACTGTTGTCAGGTCTGCTAGGCGTATCGAGTATGCAGCCGGGCCTATATTGCCTGGATATGTGGTTTAGGTGATTTTATTTTAAATTCAGTTCGTTCCTTTCTGGGCTAGTTTCGGGCAGGGATGCTGCCGGTGTGAAAAAATGTGAAAATTTGCCAATGGTAAAATAATATGTGAAAAATGTGAAAAGTAAGAGTGTTGGTGTGAAAAAAGGCAAAACGCACAAACAAAGTAAAAACAACCAAATTATTCGCCCTGATTTTGGGCCCGGATTTGCGTAGGAATGCTTGTGGTTTAAACACCTCCCAAAAATTGGTTGGTTCGCGAGGGGAGTGGCTTTCGCTCTCTTGAGTGAAATTACAGACAAATTACAATGGTTACACGAAAAGAAATATTTTTATTAAAAAAATGTGAAACTGGTGATTTATGAGAGGAAAATGTGAAAAAATAAAAAGGGTGTATGTGAGAAATGTGAAAAAAAATAAAAAGTGGGAATGTGAAAAAAGCTGGTACTCCCGGCAGCAACCCTGTTTGGGACAAATTAGTAAAAATTTGCAGGTTAGGTAAGACTAGTGAAGAAGCTATCAAGTCCTCTGTAGAAAACACAAAATGTGTCGGATCCAGTACAGTAATGCCTAATGGATTCGGTGGTATTTTTTATTAAATTGGCACACTTCCTTACAGTAGAATTAAGGTAGAGGTATGGAAGTTTGTTATATTAACTATTGAGGCGTCGATAGCAGTAAAAGACATTGCACCATTAGTGGACAAATTCAAGATGGCGGATGAATGCGTGTCTCCTAGTGGCGCTGTGGTACAATCGGGAGTTATGTCCTTGGCCAATACTCTTCTCGGAAGTGCTCGATTAGTGCCGACTCACTGCCTGGAGGACGTCGCCCCGTGGAGGAAACTTCGTGTCAGAATCGTACGCCGCAACTAAGGCAGGTTCTGCAGAAAATATCCAATATGCTGCTTTTTCAATAATGTTAATCCAACATAAAGAAATCCGTATTGTCTCAGAAAGCTGTAAAAGTTTCTTCCGTGTGGGGGGGGGGGGGGGTGGGGGGCATTGCAGCTGGGGAATTTGCTTTGTGGCAAATTGCGTTAGCACAAAAAAGTGTAGACGGGACTGAAGGAAGGCCGGACTGGGGCTTTAGGTTTTTTTTGCTGCGCACCCAGCCGTAGCCATAGCAGCCAGGCCACAGTGGGGCGTGCCTACAGTAATAGTGACGAGTCCTAAAATTAAAACTACCGTAGCCTTTCTTACTCTTAAAGCTCATATCGAAGTTGTGCGTTTAGTTTTCTACACTGACATTTCGTCCTAAAATATGTATCTTCCCTCCCACCCTCCCAAGTGAACCGAAAAAGGTTACATAAGGCCATGCTCAGTTAATTGTTTGGTTTATAGGCGCGTGCGGGTGCTTTAAATTATTGCGGGTCTAAACTTTTTATTTGAATCTTGGGTCACCCGCTAACATTCACATTTTCGCCAAATAGTCACCGTTTTTGACATTCCAGTACACCATTTTAACCGGCTCGAAACGAGCTTTCCAATGGTGCCAATTTCAAAACTCTAGCTCATACCACCAAGAATTTGACAAAAACTAAAAAACTTTGAATATTAGATGACAGAAATAACATATTAGCAATATTATATTTTTTAGGCTGACTACATATTCTTTCAGCTTCAATTAGCTCTCACCCACAAAGATCTCTAGACAGACTAGAGAGGTTTCGCTTGCTGAAACCGTATTTGTTTCGCCATTGTCATTCTTTCAGCTTTTAGCTAGGTGCATGTCAAAGAAATGTGGTCATTAAATAAAATATAAAATAAAATAAAATGCCTGGTTCATTGGTGCTTCAATTCACAACATCTATCGTAAACCAAACAATTTTTTTTGTGTGGCCTAAAATAAAAAAATAATATGGAGCATTCTTCAGTGGACAACAGTGGTGCTGTAGAGCCTGACTAAGCACCTTTTTCTTTGATTCGGCGGTATTGAGCATTAAATAAACGAATGTAAGCTAAAATGTCAAGGTAAGTATTTTAGGATAGGCATAAACTAATTTGAACATAAAATTCCGTTTTTGCAAATCTCCTGAAAAAAATTACTTCAAACCAATTCAGAACTACTTGCGTTTCAAAATTACTTTCAGTAGATTCCTTTAATTTGTGCTTGGTTCAGGTGCAGATTCAAGGGGGGGGGGGGTGGTAAAATTTCCGAATGTCGGTTAATGTTTGAGAGAAATAAAACTAAGTTTGTATATGCCATGAAAATATCCATTAACCTGATTTTTAGCATTCTCCTTCTGCCTTTGCTGTGCAATCTAGAGATTAAAGTTCTTGATCCGTCCGGCATTGTTACCCACTGCGGCTGCGCAGCCTCCACTATATAAACGCAAACGAAGGTCGGTTCTTAGCTTTCCTTCGCCTACCGACCACATCAACGTTCTAGAATTGCAGGCGGTCCTTCTCGGTCTTGCGCATTTTCAACACCTCATTGAAGGGAAGGTGGTACAGGACCACATCCACAACACCACGGTGGTCGCTTATCTCCGAAACGGCGGAGGTACAAGGTACCGCTCCCTCAGCTAGTCACATTCGACATCTTTGTCCTGTGCATTCGCCTAGAAACAACCTTGCTACCGCTCCACATTCCGGGCAACCGCAATGTGATTGTGGACTTCTATCTCGCTGCTCTCCTCCAGCGGGCGAATGGTCCCTCAAAACATCCATCTATACGTTTCTCTTCCAAATGTGGGGGTGACCGTTTCTCGATCTGTTCGCCCCGAGGCTCAATGCCAGACTTCCCCACTTTGTCAGCCAGGTCCCCGACCATCAGGCGTGGGCAGTGGATGCGTTAACCATGGATTAAAGCCACTTCTCCGGTTGCTTGTGGTTTTGTTGGTGTATGCTGCGACAGGTACGTTGTAGATGCCCCAGGGTGTTGTGGGGCAGTCTGAAGCCATTTGTTTTCTGCTAGGTTAAGCTCCTGCTTTGTTCAAAATTTGACCAGCATTTAAGAGCTCTTGAATCACTAGCAATCAAGCACCATGAAAACAAGAGAGTTAAACATATGAATTTACGACCACCTTCACACCCCTTCATCCACCATCTCGTACACCCAAAACTCCAAGAAAAACTCGCCCTCTAATGGCACAAATCCCTCCGGGTGACAACAGCTCTAGCTAATAAAGATCAGTGGTCACGCGCGCGATTTTCAAAAACAAACAACGACCGATCCGATGCAGTAGAGTGTCCAGAACGCAGGAAGCCAGATGAAGATAGACGGCGTTTGAACACATAACGGGGGTTTAATGACTGATCGAAAATTTGCAGCAACGTAAATTAGTTGCGAGTCATTGAAATTCGAGTATTTTCATAAATCATGAGCACACTAAAACATTAAGTACAGCTAGTTTGTGCATTTTTGCATAAAAAAAAACATTTCGTAATGAGGAACACAACTATTGTCAACGTGACTTAGATTTTGAAAGGTAAGACTGATTCATGTTTTAAGTTTTTCTGCAGTTGTAGGTTTAAGCCAATTGAGGTACGCGCAGTCGCGTGTTGCTTCAAGCGAAATTTTGTCAATGCAGTACGAGCAAGGCCGGCTGAGCATCGATGAGTTGCTCACACAACGTGATTCTTCCAAAAACTGACGAAACGGTTTTTTTTGTAAAGATGCAGGCGGTTTTTATGAAAACCGACTCGTCTTGAATGGCTACTGCTCATCGAAGTCTGAACCGTGAAAAAGTGTAATGAGGGTGGGAGGATGGAAAATACATAGTTTACCATTCCCCAACCAGAATGGGTCAATCTATTTTTATCCCTAGAATACCTACCCAATTACCCACCGTGCCTCCACACATTTGCCACTGACCGTGCTCCCAGACAATCAAGATGTCTGCCACTTAGCACTTGTGGATCCAGCTAAGGTGGGGTGTGTTGGTTGGGAAGAAGCAGTATTTTAAACGCGGTTGTGAGTGTTCGACTTTATGCAGGCTAATAGAGCAAAAATTTAATTGGTTTGGTATGCTTAGGATAAAATGTTTGTTCTCTGGGTTAATTTCTTCTTTTTAATTACCTAAACTTAAAAATACATGAAATGGCACAAATTTACCGGAATTGTAGTACAAGTTGGTAAAGTTGTGTTGTAAACACTACAGCGAAAAACTGCCATTGTTACATAGTTGACATAATCCTCTGCGTACTACGGGTCATAGAAGCTGCTGTTGCGTCAGCCCTAGAGGGCGAATTATCGCCATTTGTTGAAAACTGGATGGGTTGCAGCAGTCTAAATTTAAACACGAGTGTAATTTTTAAAAATCGGAATCATTTCTTAGCTGCATGAGAATCTTCAGTTTTTAAAACGACTCAAAAGTAGTTGTAGAGATACCAATTTTTAGGCCAGCAATGATGCTAGGCTTTTTTCCCACCAGACATATTTAGGGAGGCTTGAGATTTTTGTTTTCCACTCGTAAGTAGTTCTCACATGGTTAATGTTAGCTATTGCTGCACTGGTACCTGCAAAGTTTATGGGTATCTGTCACAGTAACGATACGTTAGTATCGTTGCGGTACTGGTGCTAATATCGGAACCAGTACAGCCGTAGTGTCTATGCAAGTTATGACAGCTTTTTTTCCCTTGATGTTGCTACACCCAATCCAACCCAATCCTTGCATCACTTGTTGCTTTCTTTGTGCAGCACATATGTTAGCTTTGCCCATTGTTCAAACTACAAAGTGTGTAAAACAACTAAATAATAGTACCGGTACTTGGATTTTTGCTTTATATCTATAAAATACCCCAGTTACTGTCGCGTGAGCGATCGTAGCATTGGGCTTTTTCGTTTGTTGCTAGTCACTTGTCGTCGGTCGCTAGTATTTAAAAAATAAAGAATTTCGCTGGATCGTCGCTCGCAGGATGGACGATATCGCATGCCAAACCAATAGTCGCTTGGTCGGTCGCCTGGAAGGGATCTTGGCAATGCTACCCGTCATTCTGCGGAAAAACCACTTCATATTAGAGGCGCTAGTTGCCAGAATTTAATTGCCAATTGCCAGTTTATCTATGCTTACCAAAATATTGGGGCAAATTGTCTTCGCCTCATCTTTTCCCCATCTTTTACTGATATGCAAAACCAAAATTTCAGCACAGATTCACAGTTGAAGTTGCACAGTCCGTTTGCGTTGAAATTCTTCCGGTTGGTGATGAACGGATCAATCGTACCATGTCTAGTTCATCCAGGTTTAGGTCATCTAGGAAATGTCGTACAGCTTTAAGATCTGCCAGGAATTCAACATGACTACATTAGCTCATTTCAAGGCACGTCCCAGGGAAACTAACGTTTGGGCAGACAAGTTGTCTGAAACACCAGACACTGCCGGCGTAGTGTCTACTGCACCCGGCAGTTTGCAAGACATTGTTCCCGACTAAGGGTAAACCAACTGCGGTTCTGTCAGCCACACGCCATAACTCACAGCCGGAGAACTGCTTATCACCATTCCCAGACCCAAGGGCATGGGCATTGGGCAATGGATGCACTGACATTATGTGGACGGATCATAAGCCCTCTTGTCCTACACAAGATTCAGCAGTAATCAGGTCAATAAACACTAATTGTACTCCGGTGGCTGGCGGTGGTGTTCTTCGTCGATCACCTCGATCCTACAAAGAGGATCCGAACGAACTGCCACTTCCTGTCACAATTCGACGGGAAAAAGCTGCAACCCAAACCCGGTATGCTTCATCTTCACGCGTGGACGCTGTGACGGGGAAACTTAGCGCTCCATGATTTTCGTATCTATTGATAAGAAGTTTTGATTCAGTACCACAGAGCCTCAAACATCAAGGTTTATGAAGCCAAGTAAAAATGTTGGTTCAAGTGGTGTGTAATGGAGAAGGTGGAACTGTGCGACACATCAGTAGCTTAGCTAACAAAATTCTTCAAGGAAGAACTGTCCGTAATGACAATAAGAGTATCGCTCGGCAAGTTAACGCTGTACTCGCTTACTATGGGAAAGAGGATGTAGCCTCCAGCCACATACGAACGACCATGAATTAGATTCCTGTTCCTTGCATGGAACCTACCGTTGGCCTTAGCAAGCCTCTTGGTATCACCACATGTCCCCCTCAGGGAGTTATTAGTACATGCGACCCAGAAGACTTTGCTTGATAGCCATGGCTTCTGCAGCTCGCTGAAGTGCATAGTGTTCTCCAGGAACATAGATCTGACCCACCTAATTAACAATGGACAGTTGTAGTGATTAAACGTGCATACAATTCCTTTGAGATTGCTTGGACATTCCGGACGACGTAAGAGCACATGAACTATGTGCACTGTCAGCTTCCTGGGCATTTGTGTCCGGTGTTCCCTTCATTGTGATCATGTTCGTGCTTCTGGAAACACTGCCCAACGTTTATAAGCCGCGACTTTTGTGAATTGGATGAAGTGACTTGGCCTACCTTCTCCTAGGCCCTCATGTCATAGCAGGAGCTACTTTGCCAGGCTTATAACCCCTCGGCAAGCAGAACGAGGTTAGTAGCATAGTAGCAGGGTAAAGACTAAGAATTGGTCAGTTTCTTGGCTACCTCAGCCAAGGGTTCGGTTCGACCCACCTACTGTTAGTCAAAGTCAGCCAAAATAAAGGGAAGTGTGTGGATATAAAGTGAGAACGAAATTTAAAGATGAATTAGTTTTTACTTATGCTAAACTAACTTTTGGCAACTTGCCCTCCGGCTTACTTGAAAAAGTGACGTATGGCTGCCTGTGCTACGATCGCTCATGCAATAGCGCCCGAGGGAAATGCTGAGTGGTACCAAGAAACTTGAATTGTTGGACAGGTAAAAGAGCATATTTTAACGAAATAGCTAAAACTGGATAAATAATAACTAGAGCACAAAACTGAACTGGCTTCAGCAAGCTAAACTGCAGCAACTACTGTTTGTATTGGGCACGTTAACACACATTTAGACCTATTAATGGCAGTTGGTCATTTTAAATCAAGCTGCTCTAACACTTAGAGCTCGTACAACCAGTAGTTTCTGCTTTTTAGCTTGCTCAAGCCTGTTCGGTGTTGTGGTTGTTAAATTACCCCTAGCAAGGTGCTTATGCTCTCATCCACTGAGTATTCTCTACTGATGAGCCCGAGCAAGGGCAAAACAGTCTGTCTATAGAGAGATTTCTACGGGTGAGAACAGCTTTTTTCAAATCAAAACTAATTTTATCTTTTAAAATTCAGTTTGTTTTTTTATTGACAGCTAGGATTTGCAGGTGTTTGTCTCGCGTCTGCTGTGTCGTCCTTGTGTGCTGTGCCGTAAGGTGAAAGTGTCCCATGTGAACTGTTATGCTCGTTAATGCTTTTGTGTTGTGGATTTTTAAGAACAGAGTGTAACACATAACTTTGGTTGCGCCAGCAAATAAATGGCACTTCCACGCCATTGATGCTGTTTCAGGCTCAAGTAAGGGGAGGTGGTGGTGGGGGTGGAGAAGGACGTGGCGGAGAAAGCAGAGGAGTGGAAAGCAGAGGAAATGAAGGACGGGGTGGACGTCCAAGTCAACAGGGGAAGATTGAGTCACGAAGACAGGAAGGCAAGGCTGGAGGAAGGAGTTTTACACTGTCAATCCATCACGAAGTAAAGCTTAACAAGGCTGAAAATGCTTGGCGCCCAACTCACAAAGGAGGTGCTGTGGACCCAGAACTTGCCAAAACTGAGGTTTGTATTTTTTTTCAATAGTAATTTTAAGGCTTTGCTGCTGCTGTTTATGATGCTACAATTGGTATCTTACGTAGCAAAATTGTGCTGTACTTTGCCTTCTCAAGAGCTGTGATTACAAATTTCATTAGTAGCTATGCAGGATAGCGCATGTTTCTATATTTTCGTGTTTATTTGAGGTGTTCCTATATATTCTTATAAATTTTAGGTGTTCCTGTGTATTCATATATTTAAAAAAAAATCCTTTATTTTTCTATATTTCTCAAAATTCTTAACCATTTGTGTGCGCCGGACCCGATAATCTTACGGGAAAGCAAGCCAGCCTGTTGTGCAGCGGATCTACGGCGGCCTTAGCATTAATTCGCTCCTAGAGTATTCATTCACAAGCAGCATGCGTCTAAGTGAAGTGGTGATGGATGTTGGACCAATACACGACAGCAGAGAAAAAAAATAAACACTTAAAGGTACAGGAAAGCAGAATTGCTCGAGATAAGTTTCTGTGCAATACTTAGTTGTCAAGCTTCCAATTCAAATCGGGTTACCAGAAAAAGTTTACCCGTCCAAGAATGCTGACCCGGGTCACTTATACGCAGCATTGCTAAAAAATTGTCTGGCTGATTAGATGCAAATATACTGCACACTGTAGACTAATAGAAACAATGAAGTTTTCAAGAAAGCCACCTTCGCCGCTTTTCACTTCGTGAACTGGACTACATGATCCCTCTTCAACTCCAAACTTCTGTTACGGAACTCAACCCTGCAATCGGCATCTGATCTGAATGATTCTACCAAGCAAGAGCTTTGTAACCAACCCATTCACGTAGCTGAAACTTTGTGTAGAGGTCTAATCCCTAAGTTAGACCCTCATTTAAACCTTGCCTGTAAGCCGAAGGATAAAAAAATCGCGACGACAGTCCCAGCTTTTTGACAAACCATTCAAACCCTTCTCCAAGCAAAGTTTCAAGAACTACGAACAAACCAAGGAATCCTTTCAGGATGCTTTCAAATCAAACTAAAACAACAAGTAGTCCTTTCATTGGATATCTTCATTTCGGAAGAGGGCAAAAACCGCAGCTTCACACCAGACCAAAGAAGACTTTATGCCTCACCTGGCTTCAGAAATACCCAGGTCAAGACAATGGCGGACACCAAATGGTGACACACCTCACCAGTTGGAGGCCGCCTCAGACTTCTTACATTTTAGAAGAAAATAACGGGAAACTCTTGGATCCTGTTAACAATCAGTGTAGTCTTCAAACTATCATTCGTAATCAAACCAGTACTGACATTGTCATTCTTAGATTCTCTTCTTGAACGGCAACCGTGTGAAACTTCCTAGCTTACATGCTTCACTCAGCTTCTGTGGTCTCACTATTTTTGTGTCTCCTAGTCACCATTTGTGTTTTTGCATTTGTTAAATCATATAATGTAGGTTCCCAATCTAATTGTGAAGAGTTTTGCTTTACATACAACAACTTGCCATGATTGACGGAAAACTACGCTAATTTCAAAGTTCATCACCAGTTCAAAAGTTTCGTGGTGTGTTAACTTTTCGAAAGACATTATTCTAAATGTAGTTGACGATGTCTTTCTTCTTCAGGCGTTCGTTTTGCTGTTTTTACATTGGACTGGAAGATTTTTGGAACGTTTTGAGCCCCGCCCTCGTGTCCACTGACCTCTACGGCGCGTGAGGTGTGCATCATTGTGGTTGGCGGCGGCGTTGGAAAATGGAAAATCAACGCCGCCGCCAACGACGCACACGTCACGCACTGTAGAGGTCAGTGGTCACGAGAGCTGAGCTCAGGACGCTCCAAAATTGTCTACTCCAATGTAAAAACAGCCTAAGACCTGCAAAAAGAACTCCTGAAGAAGAACGACTTTGTGAACTAAATTTAGTATAAAGTCGTTTAAAAAGTTAGCACCATGAACTTTTGAACTGGTGATGAACTTTAAAATTAGCGTAGTTTTCCGTCAGTCATCCCAAATCTTTACAGCCATGTCTCGAATGTGTCTTCGACTTTGGTTTCTCAACTTGAGACAATTGAACCGTCTTTGTATGATGCCTAACTTGGTCTTTAATTTCTTCAATTTTGGCAAATTGGCTCAGCTTTATTCTCGCTACATTTACGATCGAGTGTATTTTACCAGCATTTCTTTTAATGTACACTTGAGCCGTTCCTATGCAGGATTGTGCATTTATTTTGTGGAAAAGATGTAAACGAGTTTTCCCACAGATATTTTCTTTACTATGTTAGGGATTTGGTAGAATTAAACTTGGCGATAATGTCTGCATATATCTGCATATATACTGCACCAATACGTATCGCTTCAAGAGGCATATTGTTGGCCATCGTTGCGTACCTATTCGGTCATTTCCGACCGTACGTCTTGAATAGTGAGGCTGCACAGGCTACCACCCATACAGGAGTTCTACTTCTGTCTTGACATGTAGGGTCATGGCAATCTTGCATACCCTGAAGCTCATTAAATTCGTTCTAATAGATGACGAAGTCTTTTTAATTACGTAATGTGCTGCTATATTGCTGCATCCGGGGGCCAGGTGGCCCAATTTTCCGTAGACGAAGCGGCTCCGCTTCTGTTTGAATTTAGTGCCATTCTATCTCGGGATTATATTTGTTTGAATGTTTTTTCATTTGGTCGACTTGTGCTGTTGGTTGCTTCAGTCATTGCTTGCGAGGGAAATAAAATTCATCCTCATCTCATCGCTTATTTCGTCTTTCGTTTTCTAGAACTAGTGACTTTATCCCATCCGGAACAAAATCTCTTGTTTCAAACGTGTCAGTCCACATTAATAAGTGGTTATATTCACGCGGTAATCCACAAGCATTATCGGCTGCAATACCCCGAGTGCTCTACGAAATCTATAATTTGTGTATTTGAACACGAAACTCATTTCCAGATTTAATTTTCCGAGGTCGAAGGTCTAGGGAAATTTGTTGTAAAGGAGTTAGTGCTAAAACGCACAAATTATAAATTTCGTAGAAGCGCGAATGGGATTCGGTTTGGGAATTTTTGCTTTCTTTCCGCAAAGCGATTCTCTGAAGGAATTTGGATTTTCGATTTCACGGTGTTTAGTTTTATGTTAATGTTTATGTTTGGTTTACAATGTTTAACTCTTATTAGGCGTGGTGATTAACCCCCATCGTATTTAGTCAACCAACCTGTTATTTCGTATTAGGCCTAACCTGATTTTATCTTGCTGATACACCAAATTAAACTTATCCTAACCAAGAAGCATCTCCGTCTTTCCTTATAAATCCGACAATTAACTAATAGGGGCATAAAACAAGCAGCGTCCTTTATGTGAGATATACTGTATTTATCTGTTGTTTGTTCTCAGCAACCATTCAGAAAAGTTTCGATCTGTAGTAGTTATAGTTGAGAAACTCAGGTTTATCGAATTTTAACCCACAGCTACGATGATTGGCCCTGCGAGAGATCCAAATATGTCGAGTGCGGAGTTCGTCGGTCGCGAATTTAGCAGCTACTCCACAGGAATTTCACCAGGTGCTTCAATAATTACGGCATCAAACCGCGATGAACAATGCGGTCATCAAGCTAGCACCAGGACAACAAGGAGCTTCGTTGCCGGCAGTTACATCACCGTCTTAGCCAAAGACTTATGTAGCCAAGGCCAACAGAAACACAGTCGTCGAGTGTTCGTCAAGTCCAGAAGCCAAGCTAGCAACCGAAATCTAAGCCCCATTCTGTGGTGAAAAAAACTGCATTCACAAAATACAAAGCTCATTGGTTATTGCTTGGCCATAGCAAGGGGAGGATAATGACCCATCTGGAAATAATTAACGTCTGGCTTCGGCTTGGCCCTAGATAGCGGAGATACTGGTCTGACCAGAATGTCCACTGGTGTTTCTAGCTCTGGTTTCTCGAAAAACATCGTTGCAATTCATTCTGTGAAAAGATCGATCCGTTTTAAAATAACACTACTAAGTTCGCTAAAATTCACAACACGTACTCACACTTAGTCCAGCAAATTTTCGATATCGGCCAGATATCTTCGTCAGGCTTTGAGGATTTTTCTGCTTTCTGCATCAACTGCATGGATGTTTACTTCGTTGTTTACTACGTCGTCTACTTTGCACACTTTTGCATTCGCATTAGGCTGCGACTGCAGCATCCTGTATTTATTGTGGTACATGCGGCTTGCACTCGTGAGTCCCCATTGATGGTTCAACTGCTCGTTGAGTTTTCTTCCTACCGGGTATGTAACTCTAGGGAAAGCTGTGCCTTGGATGTTCATCAAAGGCGCCCCCCCCCCCCCTGATGTTGGTGAATTGCGAGTGATTCAAGCGGAGGTGGGAATCTCGTGCCGAATTTGACTTGAAGTGTGTGCCTTTCCAGTCCACCTCAAGATTCTAGGGATCGACCGATACAGAAAAATACCGATCCGATCCGATACCGATTTTCCCCTCACACGCCGATCCGATACAGATCCGATACACCGATACAGATATACCGATACCGATTTGAAAAAAAAAGTCAATGGGTCAGAAAGTCAAACGCATACTTCATCATTAAGAAACTAATGTGCAAGAAAATTAAATTTCGAATTTTTTTTTCTCAGTGGTGGCAGATCTGCAAGTGTACCTTCGACTGTAAAAAAAAAACCCAGCGTACACTGCAGATAGGCCTAATCCCAAGAAGCCCTGCCCTGAATCTGGCAATGCACACACGTTGAATTCACTAAGTTGCTGTGCAGATGACGTCATGGGATACAAGCGATGCTATGCAGGGAAGGTGTCTCACAAGCTAGGTGGAGTAGCCAGCGCGCACTGAAGTTGGTCGTATCGGCTAAAATATCGGTAAATAAACACCGATACAGATCCGATACCGATACACAGAAAATACCGATAATATCTGTAAATACCGATACCGATATTAATATCGGTCTATCCCTACAAGATTCAAAGATTTGCAATGGGCTGCGATGCCGTTGTCATCCTTTTCATTCCTCACGTTGGCCATATGTTGGGCCACCATGGTTCGTAAACCTTTTCTGGTCTCCGATTTTAAAAGAACAGGGGGTTATAACGTATGTTAAGAATGTTGAAGGACTCAAAAAAAGAATTACAGGAAAGAAGGGAGTGGACAAAGGGGGAGGAAAGCGTGAGACACTGAAATCGCAGACGAAGAGAAAATGGGGGCTGTTCAGAATACAAAAGAAGCAGTGTATAAAATTCCGTGCAGATACTGCGATGCTGTTTATATTGGAGAGACCAGAAAAGATGTACGAACCAGGGTGGCCCAACATGTGGCCAACGTGAGGAATGAAATGGATGACAACGGCATCGCAGTCCACTGCAAATCTTTGAAGCATTAGGTGGACTGGAAAGCACAAGCACGCTTCTTAAGTCAAATTCGGCACGAGATTCCCACCTCCGTTGCCTTGAATCACTTGCTATTCAACAACATGAACAGAACGGGGGGGCTTTTTATGAACATCCCAAAGGCCCAGCTTTCCCTCGAGTTACACACCTGGTAGGAAGAGAACTCAGCAAGCAGTTGAACCAGCAATGGAGACTCAGAGAAGTGTACAGCGCATACAGCCCAATAAATACTGAAGGCTGTGGTCACAGCCGAATTCGAATGCCAAAGTGTGCAAAGCAGACGACGTAGTAAACAACAATGTAGTTGATGTAGATAACCGAAATATCCTCAAAGGCTGACGAGTCGTGTTGTGAATTTTAGCGAACTTAGTAGTGTTATTTTATAACAGCTTTGGTGTGATGCAAAAAAAGGTAGTGAATTTCGACTTAGTCCCCACATTGGGCAAAACCCGTAATAAACACTGGGAGTATAAATAAAATGGTACATGGTAACCCGGTGACGACTTGCCCTTTCCTTGTGACTCCTTCTCTGGACATCTATGGGTGCCAGGCCCTTAAAAGGCCAGAGAAGGGATTCTTCGCCACGTATCTAGACTCCGTGCCTGGTTGCCATGGATCCAAGAACGAATTGCTGAAGAGGTGTCGCCAGGCCAACACAAGTATGGGAATGCCCCACCTAGTCAGTTGCCAAATGCTGATTTTTTGCCTAACCTTAAAAAAACTGTCTGCACAAAATGTGTTTGCGCAGAGATGTTCTACAATATGGCCCTACTTCAAAACATAATGATGCCACATTGGCACCCTTGGGGAATTCAAGATGGCATCCAAAATGGCGACAAAAACCGGTTTTTTGCTTCTAGCGTCTTAAACCGTTCAACCGATTGAAACTTAACCTGTTACCAATTATGTTTAGAATAAATTTCCTTCAAAAAAGGTTCTATTCATATTTTTGGTAAAATTAATCCTTGCCGAAATTCGTTATTTAAGTTATTTT
>JAHWFP010187946.1:0-42379 GCA_023313725.1 Lithobius niger | reverse complement strand
TGTTGAAGACAGTTTGGCACAAGGCATGATGTCACTGCGCAACAGCCGTTCAGTACTTTCCAAAACTACAATAAGAACTAAGCAATCTTAAGAAAGCGTTCCAAGAAGAGGAATGACGGATTCGTGAGGGATTAAAACCAACGTTCCCGGAGATGGTTGATATTTGAGCGCGCGAATGTTCGAGTCGTTTTTCCGGAACTTCGGAACCAGTTTCATCTGCATGCATACTTGATTGATGAGTGTACGCTGACGTAACAACCAAGCTTTACTAATGCTTGGGATCCTTGCGAAGCTTGGATAGATCCTTGGGATGCTTAGGAAGCTTGGATGGATCCTTGGGAAGCTTGGATGGATCCTTGGGAAGCCTGGATGGATCCTTGGGATGCTTGGGAAGCTTGGATGGATCTTGGGATTCTTGGGAAGCTTGGATGGATCCTTGGGATGCATGGGAAGCTTGGATAGATCCTTGGGATGCTTGGGAAGCTTGGATGGATCCTTGGGATGCTTAGGAAGCTTGGATGGATCCTTGGGATGCTTAGGAAGCTTGGATAGATCCTTGGGATGCTTGGGAAGCTTGGATGGATCCTTGGGATGCTTGGGAAGCTTGGATAGATCCTTGGGATGCTTGGGAAGCTTGTATAGATCCTTGGGATGCTTGGGAAGCTTGGATAGATCTTTGGGATGCTTAGGAAGCTTGGATGGATCCTTGGGATTCTTGGGAAGCTTGGATGGATCCTTGGGATTCTTGGGAAGCTTGGATGGATCCTTGGGATGCTTGGGAAGCTTTACGGATCCATCAGTGGCGTTGAAAGAATATTTCACTTCTGTTCACACAGACTCTTTTGGAACACACTGTTGAGTTTGTTGTGTTTTTGATACCAAACTGTCTTTAATAATATCCAATTTCTCCAGTTTAGACTGATGGTTTCGGTAGGTGCTGAAAGAGGTTCAACTGGTTATACCTAGCTCCACCATTTGATGGATCACAGCACAGACGTACGTCAACCTCAGAAGGATTTTAAAACGTGCGATCAGACTGGCAAACTGACTTTATTGTGACTTTTATTCAACAAAATTAATTCACCACATCAAGAATTAAAAATGTACGACTCGTAAAACTGACTGGATTGTACCGCTTATACTACAAAAAAAAAACATTCACCTTATAAGGGATTTAAAATGTGCGAATTGGACAGGCAAACTGACTGCATTGTATACAAAAGAAAATGTATTTACCTCATAGGGAACTTAAAATGCATGGATTGGACATGAAAAACTGACGAAGTTGTACCTTCATTCACCCCACAACTAATTTTAAATGTACTGACTGTATTGCACCCTTTGTGTACAAAATGCGTTAGCTTCGTAAGGAATTGAAAACGCGCGAAGCAGACAGGCAAACGTACTGATTTGTAACGTTTATAAAACAAAATGTGAACTTACCTCATTAAGAATTTAAAATCGAAATGAACAGGCAGTCTGGCAGGATTGTGCATTTTATACTACAAAATGTATTCACCGCATAAAGAATTTAAAATGTGCGAATCAGACAGGCAAACTCTCTGTATTTACCTTGTGTACTGGAATATACATTCACCTCATAGGGAATTTAAAATGAGCTAATCATACGGGCAAAAGTTTGGTATTGTGTGCTAAATATCTTTAGTCACATAAAAATTTTAAAATATGCTAAACGGACAGGCATTTTAAACCGACTGCATTTTATCTTTGATAAAACAAAATTCATTTACTTCATCAGGAATTTAAAGGACAGACAAACTGAGAGCATAAGATCTTGTGTATACTTAAAAAATGCTTTCGATTCATAAAGAATAAAAATGTGCAAAGCGGTCGGGCCCAGGGTAGACCCGGACTTTTATCACAGGATAGAAGGGGTATAACGTAGTTTATACTGATTACTGGAAGAGAAACAACGAAAAGAATAGCGCCGCACTGTAAAAGTAACATTTTGCTTACGATAAAAACGCTTTGACTTGCTGAGGTTTGAACCGAATGAGGGGCAGCTATGCAGTCCTCACTGCAAGATCGAGCCCTAAAGTAAGCAGCTTAGTGGCTGTAGTGAGGACTATGTCGCCATCACCGTCTGTCGTTGTTTTTAATGAGCACTGCAGTCGTGCCACGAGCTCTCTCGTGCAAATTGTATAACGGAGGAGCAGGAGCGTCTCTTAGAAAGTCTGATCTTCTTCAACACCTTAATAATCCTAGATTATGCAGCCTTACATGTTTGGCCGTATTAACATTTTTCATACTTACACACTTTCCCTCAATGCATTGCCAAAGGGAACCATGAGTTCACCCCCAACCGCCAGTCCAAACATGGCTAATGCGGAGACACACAACCAAAGCGTGCTGTTTGAAAAAAAATAGTAATAATAATAATTAATGACAGGCTGCCCTCCGGCAACATTTCACTCAAATTCGCCCTACAGTAATCTTCATAAGCATTTGCAATAACAAAAATTATTACTTATTTATTGTCTTGTGCTGTTCGCTCTCACGCATTACAGCATGCATTTCAGAGCAATCGGTCTGGAAATACGCGGCTATTTTAGATGGACAAACAAGAGAAAGAAGGATAGGAAACATTTTGTTCCGTTCCTTCTTGCACTCAGTTTATACCACATACAAAACCTTTGTATTTATGTGGGTTATCTTGGCTCCGATTTATGAAATTGCCATTGGCATTGTTAAAGGTGGCTGACCGAAGCTAGGTGAGTAGAACCTGGTGTCATCGAACGCTGCCTAGTATTATTTAGTGCTAGCTTGAGGAATGTCTAATGACATTTTTTTCAAGGGAACAAACCTAATCTAAGCCTCCTTAATTACTGAGTTAAAATTTGGTATGTCCTTGGGCACCTCGGAGCAAGGTGTAATGGGTAATGATATCACAGATGCCAGATGACGCCCAAGTAGATTCTTAAAATTTTCTGTTGGTGAAAACCACCTTTTAATATATTCATAAAAGCCGTGAAGATTTATAAGGTTGGCATGTTGGTTCAGTCTGGTTACTAATGTATCATGCGATCTACCATCAAAAACATTCACTAATGGTTAGGTTAGGTTTGGTTAGGCTTGGTTATGTTAGGTTATGGGCTGTTCAAGTATTACGTCATCAAGAAATTGGCTATTTCCAATCTCCCCTCCCCATCTCGTCTTTAATTGCCCAACCCCATTTCAGTATTATATAATTTCTGGCTTCCCCCCTCAGAGGGAGTGTTTTCCCTGTATATCCAACAGTTTTTTCTAATGACCTTTTTTTTAGGCACATCATTTCAGCTCTTTAATTTGTTTTCCTGAAATGTTTATGTCATCAACTGGCGTACCCCCCTCCCCCCTCGGCACTGGCAGGCGACCCCCCCCCCCTTGTCACTGACGGAATATTTTAACGGAATACTTGACGGAATACGTTGAACGTTTTGGTTAGGTTAGGTTAGGTTTGGTTCGGTTTGGTTTGGTTAGGTGAGGTTAGGTTTGGTATGAGCGGTCTTCTTCCCGTAATTGAAAGACGTAATGCTCAGGCTTCTATACTTAAGTGTGATATCTTACGTACTTTAGTTGTACGTTCATTTCTGTTTAATTTCTCTGAACAGAGATTAGTACGGTGTCGAGGTAAATATGTCAGATTAATTTTGAACGTTGAAACCAGAATCCACATTCAATTTTATTGATTTTCAATCGTAAATGTACGGAAAAGCCTAGAATGTGTGTACAAAATTTAATAATAAATCGAACAGCGGGTTCAAAAGTTATCATGGAAACATGGAGCTAGACGACAGACAGACAGACAGACGCCTGCACAGGATAAGAAGTGCATCTCTAAAATGGAGTGACATTCGTTAATGCTGGATAAAACTTACTATGCCAGGAAGAAGTACATTTGTTTAATCCTAGTATTGGAACTTAAGGTCCATTTGGCGTTTACACATTTCACTAAGTTAGAAATGGATCATAAAATATATACTCACGGCTTAATGGGAAGAAACGGAGCAGGTCCAACAAAGAGAAATGCTGCTGCCGTCAAAGATGCTCCGATTGATGTTAGAAGCGTTGGATGCAACTAATAACCATGACCAAAAAAGTTGACTTTATAGTCAAAAGTTTGCAAAATGGTTACTGACCTGTCACTCTAAACATAGAGATACGTGACCTCTTCAGTCATAGCTTACTTACCTTACCATCACTAAGCCAACCCCACCCTACACCAGTTGCAGCTGTACAGAGAGCGGGAGTTAAAAAACAACACCCTACTTCGATTTTGGTTAGGTTGAACTGAAAAAATAAGGGATCAAATTAGAGGAGTAGCCCTAAATCAGTAGAAACCAACTTTATTTTAAATTACACATTTGTAAAATAAAGATCTCCAACATGGCCCAAAGTAGTAGTAGCTAACAAGTAGATAGTTATGTGGTTGCATAACAGTACAGGACACGAGCACTAGTGCTGCGTTCTTTTATTGCAGTGTTGTCTTGTGACGTCAGAAAAACAGGGTTAATATAAATGCTGGTTGTGGCATTTAGTGAATTTAATTGTACTTAACGCACGGTGTTGACGTCACGCCAACACATCCCAATGCTAAAAGTGTAGCTGTTATATACGGTTAATCTGAAAACCCACACACGTGACCGTGGGCTAATTTTGATAACCCACACTTTTTTGATAACCCACACTTTTTTTTGATAATCTAACACTTTTTCCGTGCTCCACACAACCACTGCTCTACCATGTGACATACTTTGCAAAACTACCGTACACAACACAAATTCAACCAACATAAATAAGCACATTTGCAACCTGCGACATTTATCGTACTAACACGAAAAAAAAAACCTCGCGTACGCTACTATACTAGGACCCCACCCATGGAAGAATGGCCCAATCCGCCAACTTTTCGCTCCGACAGTACTAAAACTAGGCTACCGAAACTTGTAAACACACCTAAATACACCTAAAAGCATACGATACTCAATCGAACAGCACATTTGTAACCTGGCGACATTTACCGCACTAACACGAAAAAAAAAAACCTCGCGTACGATGCTAGCGCCCTCCCCACCCCCAACCATGAATGAATGGTCCAAGCCGAATCCGACAACCTTTCGTTCCGACGGTACGAAAACTAGCCTACTGACACCTTCTAAAACACACCTAAAAACCTACGCGACTCAGGCGAATAGCGCATTTTATACGCTATATCTTATTTAAACTAATAAAGTAGAAGAAATACGGTTTTACCTTAAACACAAACGTCGGTAACTGGGACTGGATATAGGGACGTCCTCGCGTACGTGAGACTTTTGCAGACAGGAAGTTTAAACCGGAAGTTTGAGTTCAGGAATTTACGCCATGTTTCACAAATAAATTTTCAAATAATTTTTTTTTTAATCTCAAATAACTAGATATGTTGGCTCGACGTCTCACCTTAGCATTAAAATACATATCCGTGAGCCGTATGTCGATTTAACGGTTATAATTCCTCTTGAGCTCGAACGGCTAGTCCACTATCTCGGGGCTGGAGGGAGACACTCGTGGGCTTCGCCCACTCGTGTTTCCCTCCACCCCCTCGATAGTGGACTAGCTGTTTGTTGCTCACGAGTAATTATAACTGTTAAATCGACAACGGCTCACGGATATCTACTACATAGTCTCGTTCAATGCATGAGCATATAGGTATGGACTCATTCTTTTTAGGAGAGTGAGTAGTGTATGTGAGGTGACTATGCACACTTAACCACTTGTGATATTAAACACTACTTAGGTGATACTGAAAAGAAAAATGCATTCAACAACTTCGGTCCCTGTGAAAGACCTAGCACTGTTCTTCATTTATTATTTTAATACTACCTTAGACACAACCAAACTCGCCAACGACTGTACTGTGCCACATCTGTCCTCAATAACATCGTCGGAATGACAATGTGTGGCTACGAATGTCGACGAATGCACAATGGTTATCCCCTCCTCAAGTGGAATTCTCACTTCATGGGGTAAAAGTACCTGCCAGTGAACTTAGTGAAAATAAATAACTCAAAATCTCTCTCTCAGAGGAGTGGTCTCGAGTGTCCGCGACTTTTGTGATCAGGCTGGAGACTGTACCTCAAAGGGTTACCCCCAGGCTATCTGCAACTTGGGACAGTAAGCAGAGGAACTATTTTACTAAATTTTTGGGTTAATCACGGCGCCCAAGAACAATCTATTGAACTGCGCTGGTCCAAAGAAGTAATTGTTCTTGGGCGCCGTGATTAACCAAAAAATTTAGTAAAATAGTTCCTCTGCTTACTGTCCCAAGTTGCAGATATCCTGGGATGTGGAGCCTGGGGGTAACCCTTTGAGGTACAGTCTCCAGCCTGATCACAAAAGTCGCGGACACTCGAGACCACTCCTCTGGGAGAGAGATTTTGAGTTATTTATTTTCACTAAATTCACTGGCAGCTACTTTTACCCCATGAAGTTAAGTTAAATTGAGCATTAACCACTGTTGCCGTTATTGAAAATTTAGGAAGCCGGCCACACCCTATCGTGTACCAAGGAAGAAGTAGCCAACAACTAGACAGTTGGGTGGGTCGGTGAAAGTAAACAATAGTGAGCCGTTTTTTTCTTACAGAACGAGATCATATGAACAGGGTAACACAAATGATGGTTGTGGTGCTTAGTGCATCACCTTAGTGGTTAATACCACAATGGTATAGTGAGTGCTTAGAGCACCTCACAAACGTTACAGGCCCCTTGTAAATGTTTCATTTTTTAATGCTTCAGCAAGCTTTACTTGATGTGTGCGACATGTTATAATGCAATAACACAGTCTACGTCGAGTTTCACTATGTCCCAATAAAAGGCTAGTTTTGGAGAAATTAACATGTCGTGTATTCTAATATTTTCTTTTCTTCGAGCTGTTTTCTTCGAGTCCTGTTGATCATTCATGCTGGTTCAGTTTTTAACCTTTGAAACTGACCCTTATCACACATGTTAGAAACATAAGGAAGTCTAGTGGAGAGTGGGGTTAACCCAGGAATTCGAGCCTGCAACCACTGATCCTGGCAAGAGCCCACAGAATATCCAGAGTAGCTCACAATGCCACCATTCAATTATTAAGACCATGATCTAGTTACAGTAAAAACGGTGACCGTAAAATCAAAAAACAGAAATGGAGGACTAACAGAACATAGGGAGCCTAAGATGCAGGATTAAGCTCAAGGAATTAATCTGTCGTATACATAAATCAAAACTTTGAATTTGTCACTGCATGGCGCCACAATACGGAGAAATGTAGTTTCTCGTGCACTTCACAGTATGTATATGGTGTTCATCGAACATTAAATTGAACATTATTTTGATGTGTACGATTTTTTCTGTGGGTGTCGACTGTTTGGTTTCAACACTATTGAAGTAATTAGCAGGGGTCTCAGCGAAACTAGTGGTCTCACAGGTGACTTGAAATTCCGTATTGATAGGCTGAACATTTACTACTTTGGAAGTTTAACGTGTTCCCAGCCGAAGCCATAGCACCAGAACGCGAGAGGGAAAATTTGGTAGCAGATTTCAATCGGTTTACATTTCTCCGTAGTTCCTGAAAAATGCCTAGGAATGGCCGAGAGCCGGATCAAATTCAGGGCCTACAGAACATGAGATAGTCATCATAGCCACCAGGCTACCTTGTCCCACAAAAAACCACGTTCCCTACTACGGACATTTTCCGTACTATAACTAGGTTACCATAAGGTTCAATCAAATTTTTCTTTAAAAAAATTAGAAATTACCAAACCTGTCTTAGGTCAGGCTCCAACGTAGATACCATGAATCCAATGGTGGTTGTAGCTGCAGCAACACTAAAGCCACAAAATAAAATGGATGGTGTGCGTAGCAATTTAAGAAGACTGTGATTTGACTTCGAAGTGAGTGATCCTTTACCTACAAAAGGTAAAACAAATGTAAAAGCCCTTCAAAAATTGAATGCACTCTCCATGCGAATTTAAAATAGGCAGTTAGAACTTTCTGTTACATTATGTTAGGACGAGATACCAAGCCCCGTCACTCCCCTACCTTATTACTCCCTTTTATACGCTCCTTTACTTACCTTTCTTAGTTGCTGGGGCATACAAGGTGTTCAATCCGATACTTCCTTCTTTCTCATTTTTACAATGACAATTGTAACTTGTCACCCTTGTACCTCTCCTTGCACATTTTCCGCTGTCCACCTCCACTCTCCTACATTTTTCTAGCGCTCTCTCCCTTTTTACCGTTTTCTTATTTTCTTCTCTCTGCACCACTTTGAAAGTTTGAGTTAGACAAAATGGCCTCTCCAATCGCCATTAGTATTTAGGCGTAGGCCTATTTGATCGAGTTCCATTTTGCTCGTGTGCAGAACCATTACTATTCTCATGCTATGATCCTTTATGGGATGGTGTTTACTCAACCCACAAGATTACTGTCTCCATTACTGTTTCAGGCCGTAGTTCGTCTATGTACGTTACGACCCGTCACATACTGGACAGTGGTCAAGAGGCGCATGGCAAGAAAAAGAGAAAGATTCCAGAATAAACGCAAGTATAATTTGGACCATTAACCATTGCACTACTTTTACGTCTTGCTACATACCTTGATTAAACCGAGAGATGCAATCTATTCCACGAACTCTATTCAGTATTAATGCCTAATCAACAATTTCGGCACACTAGTAGGATGTATTTTAATGCTCCCTTATTTAAAATCTAAAGGCATGTTGAACCATACCACGCTCAACAAAAAGGAAAACACATTTATTATGTGGGTACGAATGCCATCTACATAGTACCAACTTTAATGTTTAGGCTCTTATCGGTACGGTAACTACTCCAACGTCTCAGATGCTTCTGGTATGTCATATGATGGCTGTTACATGGTAGCAATTTTAACCGTTTGGACAGGAAAAATTAATTACTGCCTTAATGTCGTAGTATTACATCCCTAAAATAGCGATTTCTTATAGTATAATATCTGCTCTATATTATAATAATTTATCCACATAATTCTATAAATATAGTAAAGGCAAAATTTTTTACTCTCGAACTTTTATGAAGACTTCTACGATCAGTACCCAAATACTGTTCGCAAATCAGCAGGCCTTGTTACCCGACATTTCTTTCCCATTTTGAAAAGGGTCAACATTGCTCGACTAAATGGTGTTGATCGCATAGTCATCTTACCTATCAGGACCAGTTACAGCACACGAATCTCTCTGTGATTGCGATGTCATCTTGACTTTTAATTTTCTCAACCATCTCCGTGATTTCAAGCCTTTGGAGTACTTGTGTTACAATTTCCGGAACAAACGAGGTCATGGTTCTGTCGATGCACCATAAAACCTAAATCCCCCCCCCCCCTCCGTATCTGCCACTAGCCTTCTTTGGATACACTCCCACCTCACGATCAGACAACCATTTTTTTACCAAAAAATTGTCTCCCTTTCAAAATTTGACCTTGACTTATCTATGCTGCCTCTTTAAATTCTTTCTTCGCTCACTTAGTTATTTTCTGGTACACGTCCATTTTTTCTTTTGGGGGTGGAGGGGGGGGGTGGAGGTAGGGCAAGGAGTCTTTATGTGAGCTGGCTCAATGTTGTCATTTTTATTTTTATTTGTATGTCCTTAATTGGGCTTAGAGAATCGTATTTCTTTTATATTACGAGTTTTGCTGTTGTACCTATTTTCCTTACCGTTATCATAAGTGCCTAGGTCATTTTTTTAGAAATATAATGGTGATAAAACGAAAATTATCTAGCAAACATACAGAACTATGAGAGTAATTGTTAACCGTATGCTGAACACTTCATTTTTCATAATGTTGTAACGTGAAAGAAAAAACTGCTACAGCTACCATTCACTATAATATTAACACATTTTGTGTTTACGTGTAGGGTATACGTGAGCAATGCAACTCACCTATGTGAAAACAGAAGACACAACGCGTGATGACTGCAACCAATAGAAGGAAGGCACCCAAGACAAGAAACGGGCACATAAATCCTCCAGCCTATAACAAATGTACGTGTGAATCAGTTTCTACAACAGTAACTTGTAAATTCCAGTACTACAATACTTCTTGATCATTCTCATTCTCCCCAATGTCGTTCAGCCGATTTCAAAGATTATATCTAACAAATATCCTTTTAGACGGAACTTTAGGCAGCCATCTTGGTTTACACAAAATTTATTAAACGATCCTTTGACGTAGCAATAAGTCATCCGAAGACTTCAGGAATAGTCACCGTTACCATAAAATTATGTTCATTCAGTGCTGCAACACCGAGAAATCGAATAATGAAAATATTACCACTATCGCGCGCGTCCCGCTAATACTAATCAATGCTACGATATGTCGTACTTCGTTGTTCGTCTTTCACTGTGCCTTGCGGCAGTTTTTGACAGTCTTGGACGACGTGGTTTGGTTGCTACGTGAAACCGAGCATTAAGCTTTTCTGCATATAAGGAAACAGTGAAAGTTTCAATCAAAAAATTGTTTTTTAAGTCGCCGTTTTCAGCCGCCTTCTTAAAATTTCATAACACCTACGACCTTATTTGATGGACCTATTATTCTCAAGATACGTAACCAGTTTATGCTAATTTTGATGAACAATACCAATTTTGGGCCATAATATTGTATTTTTATCAACTGTTATAAAATCAAGTGTCTAGATACTTCAGCTGTAAATTTAAATACATATATACATTTAAATTACAGTTATACATATTTATCACACAGTCTCTGACTTTCACAATTCTAAAAACGTGCATTGATATATCCAATATCACCACACTAAACTGTGGCGATATGGGATATCACCGCACTAAAGTGTGGCAATATGGGGTATATATAACTAGACTTGCGTCGACATTTCGAAAACACTAACTCACATAACGTATACAAAATAAACAAGAAATTTCATAGTTAAAATTAAGTGTTACGCTATTTCACCTTCCCCCCACCATGAAAATGACACCCACAACGTCCATAAGTGCCTACATAATTAACAGGATACGTTACCACTGAATTGTTTGTATAATGTCCACAGTGACTAAAGATGAAAACTGAACCTTTTATTGGGCATTATTATGCTTAAAATCTTCGCTGTGATCCTAATCCATGACGTTCAGTTTTCCACGATTAAAGCCATCAAAGAGACACTACTATCATGAACTCACATCAGAGAACGGCTTAAACGCAAAGAACCTGAGCATTCAGCTCAGAAAGCATATTATGAAAATTAAAGAAAGGTGACACATTACGTAAAATGAGAGAATTACAAAATAACTAAAAGCACTTTTTACGTTAATGTCGGGTGAACGACGTAATTTTTACACGATGAAGTTTCCATAATTTCATAAAAGATAATAGATACCAGTCCACTGACTTCAAAAAAACGCGTTTCTCCTATACCTATTTTTTTAAGAGAAAATCTCTCCCTCTAGACACACACCCGTGCCCACCCCCCTCTCGCACAAGTGGTATCGGTCGCAAATCTGACTGCATCAAAACAAAATTACGCAAACATAACGACACACAATTTGTATAAACAACAGACCTTGCAATCCATTTACGAAGGCAAGCTTTCCATTTACCCTAAATTTTGTTTTTAATTTCGAAGTGATAATGCGATAAATTAGTTATGTAGTTATGCTACCCATGACGAACTCTTTGGATGAGATTTATAAGCCGATAGGCTACATCTCTTACCTGGTCAATCCGTTCGAAGTACGTCGTAATGTCATCTCAGCCTTCAACTTCCATATCATCTTTACATTTCTCGTGGATTGGCCATGTGCGGGATATCAGCCATTGAGTGATAAATCGCATACAGTTCGCTAGGGGGTGCTATAACTACTACCTATTACATTATATATATATTGTAGTTATGTATACCTAAACCAAATTTCATTCGAATCGATTTATACATTTGGCTGTAACAGCAGCACAATAGAACGCAGACTGCCAAATCGCTGATTAGAAACAGTACCTTTTTCACTTAATTGACTAGGTCAATAAAATACCGGAATGGCCAGTGGGCATACTAAGGATAGAGGTTTAAATATATGTATAAAATGCATTGGCAATACAATTACAACCAACCTCATATAAAACTGCACCAACAGTTGCACCAATAAGCGAACCAGCTGCAAAGCAAGCACGTAGAGCTGCCTGCAACAATGAAAGAAAATACTCGGTATTGTGACATTGTGTCAATTAAGCGGTTTATCTGCTGTTACCTAAGCAACTGTCGTGTGGTAATCACTAAGATAAGAACTAATAATTAGAGTGAAAAATATCGTATTTAACGTTCGTTGTGCATAATTCCATTTGAAGTCGGTATTTTTAGGGGTACTAGCATGCATCTCCAACAGGAATGCTAGCATTGATAGGAGGTAACTAATCTTGGTACATAAGCTGGCAGTCCACGACTGACCTGGCCTACTTGGATAGTTCTTCGAAAAATTAGCTCATGCAGTTGTGGGTGGCTGATGGTTGGCATCTTACGATCCGGACCTGAAGGTTGGGTAAATAGATTTGTCTTAAACCGGGATCAATGTTTTGGTAACAACTCGGATGTCTTGTTTTCAGAAGTTAATCTCATTTCAAAAGTTGAAATCTGTGATCAATTTCCAGACCTGTTTAAGCCTTGGTTCGTTATGACCGCAAACTGCCCATAAACTGACCTGTGATGCCTCCCTGTGGGGGATAGGTTCTGTTTGACGCGTGTTATAACTTCTGGATAGGACCATCTGATAGAGTTTGCAACATGGTGTTCAAGCAAAGCCAAAATTGGGTATGAGCCATTCGTCCATGAGGCACTTTCTATAATTTTTGGGGTAAAATGGTTTCATCAGTACCTTTATGGAACGTGGTTTATCCTCCAAATATACCAGAAAGCCTTTCTCTGGATTTTTGAAGACAAGGTAGGCATTGCAGTAATGGTGGCTTCCTGCATTCAGCATAGGACACTATCCATAGCTTATTCTCATGACATCTAGTATATGCCTCAGCAAAGCTACTTAACAGCTGATATTTTATCTCGTTTACCATTGGATGTTGAATAACCTGAAAATGGTGTTAATCCCGGTACTGTTATGCACTTGAAACAAGTGTTATTACTGGACATTTTAAGCAGCCAGCTTGAGAGGTTTAAGTACGCTGTTCAAATTATCCGTTTATAATTCCTGGAAGAAAAACAACATAATATAGAGAATCATTTGTTATGCATGGATTTTGTAAAATTCTAGTGTCTGACATTGGCTCTAAATTTACTTCCTATGAATTTGAAGACTATATGCGAAATAGTAGAATTTGTACATTAAATCCACCTCTTGTTTTCCCTACAGCAATGGTCAGGCCGAAATTACCGTTCGTTCATCGAACGTACAAGTTAACATGTGAGCATGTGTGTGAGCATTCTAGTGGTAATTCACCCGGAATACCACTACAGAATTATCTTCATGATGCTTGTGCTACTCCTTGTTATATTGACACTGTTGCTAAATTATTAATTGGTCAGCAAATGCATTCAAGGCTGGACTACCTGTTTCCGAATTTGAGGTCATGTTTACATGAAACAGCATTCTCAAATCTGTTCATCCACGTGGAGCAAAGCTGGTTTGTGACTTCAGTAATGCACAAAGCAGCTGTGTTCCACACGGATGAACAGATTTGGTTCGGATATTTTCGACTGAAATATCATCTGTGCATTTCTGCACGCTTAATTGATGAGCTAGACTCTGAAATACTGAATTTGTGCTTCCGACAATCATAATTGGATCCACCATGCTGAATAATTGTGTGGCATGGTTTCCGCATTAATTCCGTTTATTGAAGGAAGAGTCTACAGTGGATCACCTGATCCAACATAAATTAATCCACCTGTTGATCAATTAATACCTCGTGTTTCACTAACGTCAGCAGTTTTTCCAGTTCCTAAACCATGGGGAGCAACATCCTCAAAATTGTTGAGTCCACCTTCATTGCATCCTCAAATGTGGGTCAAGAAACCTCCCAGTGCGATAAAGGCCAAAGACCTGCCACAGAACAAGAGTACGAGTTGTACTGTAAGTAAACCCATTGTCTAGAATTGATCTTCATTGGTACTTCACGTTTTCGAAAGATAAACCTTTCGTTAAGTAGATGCTAATAGTACAGCAACTAAACTTTCAGTGCTTTCACTAGTGAAGTGGTGGCAAAGCGATCGAAGGTTTACTATAGCATTTTGGCCAAACCGTTATTATTTACGTGTGTAAATTCTTCTTTTAAGGTTATCTTGATTTACTTGGATTTGCTTGAGCTATTAAAGTCCCAAAGCCCCTGCGAAGAGAAGTTCATTCTGGCACAACACTAAATCTGAATAAAATTAACCCTTTTATTGAGTTTATTACGTAGTGTATTTATATACAGGGTGATTCATAAAGTACTGAAAAATAGGCATATGAATGTAGGCAATATAAAATGTAGGCCTATACTATAGGGGTGCCTAATTTTAATAGCACACAAATCAAAAACTTTTGTTCAATCTAATAAAGGCTTGCTATGTGCATCCCTTGCATTACTTGTGCGGATCCTGCACTTGACGGGGACTTTTGTAATTGTGTTGTAGCAAACTGTGTGTTTTCAGGTCGTATGTGTAGTATTACAATTCCGTCGTAGCCACCTTCTTTGAATGTACAAGGTGAACGTTAGGTTGGAGCATGTAGGCCTGTGAGACATGCCCCCGAAGTACTCTATTGAGGAGAGGTTTGAACTAGTCCTGCTTTGTGGTATGGAAGAGCCAACTTCCAAACCATTGCAGCAGTTATTGACCAATTTAACACCCGCCATCCAGACAGATATATGCCATGTTACAACACAGTCAATAGTTTGTTGCAAAAATTTAAGGAAACATGGTCCGTGGCATCCACTGGGGAGCAAATGGTCGTCCACGTTCGGCTACAGATGAAGAAAGTGCGCATGCAGTAATTGAGTCTATCGAAACAACCCCTCGAACATCAAAACGAGACCCTGCCCAGCATCTCAAAACCAACCGAACAGCCATCCATAGAATCCTTAAGGAACAGAGGTACCATGGACACAAACCCGCCACTCCACACCACCTTGATGAGGACGACTCTGACAGAAAACTAAAATACTCTCACTGGGCTTTTGAAACCATTGATGCTGATGCCACTATACACCGTCTGGCAGTGACTGACAAGGCCCATATTTCATTACACGTAGTACCTAACAAAGAGAACACACGTGAATACAGCATCACAAACCACATTACACAATTAAGGGACTCCACCAACATAATCCCATCACGAATGTGTGGTGCGGTTTGGTGGGTTCACGGTTGATTGGACCATTCTTCATTGATGGACCACTAAATTCTGAATGGCATTTACAAGGTTTGCAAGGTTTTTGGTTTGGCAATTCAAATGCATTGCAATAAATGAATACGGTTGGAGATATCAACCAATTTCAAACCTATGCGGTTAATGGGTTCAAATCCTGGTTTCACAATAAAATATTGCACAATGTTAATGAGGCAGGATATTAGATGAGCTCACTAGGCTTGTAGCTTGGGTACAGTAGGGGCCGTGCTATACCTGTTGAGCACATTTCCTGAGGGTAGGGGCCGCAGGAACTACTACCCGATTCATTTATGATGGGATTTCCACTAGTACAATAACCTAAGGTGCACTGTACAAAAATTGGAGTAATCGTGTAGACCTCATCATTTTATCATCATTTTATTAGGTCTAGTATAGGCCTACATTTTATAGGCCTACGTCTTATAGGCCTACGTCTTATAGGCCTATTTTTCAGTACTTTATGAATCACCCTGTATACGAGTTTATTTTCAAGGTTTTCTTATTACGTACTTACTAGGTTTTCTTAGCTTACAAATTGGATTTATTAGATATTAGATTTATATAATAATTAATGCAATTGACTTCCTTTCAGTTTTTTTGAGGTGGATCAGTGTATTTTGATCATCTCTATGTAGGTGGAGTATGCTTCACATAAAGTATTCATCTAGATGTCACATGCGACCCCTTGCTGTGAAGAAAAAGAGTGGGGGACTATTCCCTAGAGCCACAATCATTACCAACCTTGCCTAGTGAGGACCTTCATTTAGTTCCTCTTTATGGGGCACTATATTCATTTAGTAAACAAATAGACACAAATCGCTGTATAATTTTCGCTAATGGCTAATTTCCAATTTTCCTTCAGTTAATAAAAAAATATGAAAAACCGAACTCCTTACAAATTTTACAGGTTTTCGGCCTTAAATCCATAGATGAGTTACAGAATGAATGTGAAAATTTGAAATGAGTAAGTGTAGGGCATAATTAAAAAATATAGGTTTTTGTCTGCCTGACTTTAACTGCAAGTAAAATAATTGCAACAAAAGACCTACTTACGAATGCTACTCCTACATGTACAGAAAACTTATTAGTTATCAAAGTGACACAGCCTGTCGTGTAAGCAGCATCTCCCAAGGCTTCCACAATGCGAAGGGTAAATGACAAAGAGATGAACGGTAGTCCACTAGGCACCATTGGTAAAAATCTAGGCATAGAAAAATATTGATATCTCATAATGTTGATATATAATAATGGTCATCTCATAATCTTGTAATCATCACGTAATATGCGGAATCAGGCATCCTTGACGAGAATTGCATTGACTTCCACTTAGGACCACTCACAATACAAGTTTAATGTTGGCAAGTGACGTTACAGAGTGTAAAATGTTGCAAACTAACATTTGAGTTTTCAAACTTGAGCTTTTGGCGTAGGATGAAAAAAACATACAATACTTTCACACCACAGCTGATGTCAACGTATTAGAGACACTGGACTAAAAAATGAATCCGGTAATTCGCATCAAGCAAAGGAAAGGAAAATCTTGTAGAAGAAATGGGAATGACTGATTTGGTAAATTTTGTGGTGTAAAGGATTAAAACGATTTAGTGTGCAATCATGATAAAAGGTTGGTGGTAAGGTTTACCATGTTCCTATCAGTCTGCATACGTAAATTCAATGTTTTTGATAAAACCCAACCGCACCATGTACGAATGTTGAACTCTTTTCGCTGCATTTTTTACTCAATCCTTTCTGTGTAAATTTAGCATATTATTTTTTTTTTGTTAGGCATCCGCTGTAAATGAAATATATTTTTCATGCTCTGAAGCAAGCAGAACGTGAAACGATCATAATGTACAGTACTCTACATCTTTTAATCTTTACGAACGTTCTGAAATTTTTTAAAGACAATTATTTGTCCACTTTAATCTTTAAAAGTCTGTTGGGTGAAATATTTTGTATGCTAATAGATCTTTAGATTTGCACCAAGTCTTGAATGTTTTCTCATGGAGTGGCATGGTAGAGATTAGCATTCGAAGTTTGACGTAGAGGCAGTGAAAGGTTCTACTCAAAAGTTTTAAGGTTCTGTTGACGAAAAACGAATCACCAACAATGAGGTAAAAGAGTTTGTTGAATGACTACTTTTTTAAGCATTTTTTTTTACATATTTAAAATACATTTGAGTAGTTGATCACATTATTCTTCCTTCCTATTTAACGTTTCACTTGCTCAATACATGGAACTTTTGATTCGTATATCTACTTGGGGATTTGAAAGAACTAAAGCAGCAATAACAGCTTCTCATGAGCTTTTCTGGTTTTATCTCTTTGAAGGAATAAATATTCTCCTTTTTGTAAGTATTTCGTCACTCATTCATTCTGGTTGAGTTATTTTCTGACCGTAGGTAACCTACGTTCAATCCTTTGATTTAACATAACGTAAAACATCGGGTGTTTTATAAGCTCCAAGGAGGACTTTGGTCAGTAACAAAATTCAATTTACGTCTTCTAGACCAATCCATGCCTTTCACCACTCGGCCGTCCATTGCTCGCCGTGCTCCAAATTTGTAATTTCATTTTTTTTTGATTAAGTTCTCTTCCGTCTATACCTAGAAAGCACGTGCTGGCATTAAAAGATTAATAATAAACTGAAACATGATTATGACAGTTACATCGAATCTGTTTCTCTGGGCTTATTGACTATTTGAAAAATATTTATGACAGTTACATCACATCTTTTTTGCAGCTGTACAAAAACTGTTACGTAGTTACGCTACACCTGCACAGTTTCGTTATGTCTTTTTGGGTTCCATGTCATTACATCGCCAACAATTCATCGCACGGACAATTCATCGCCATCAAGTGATCGCTGAACAATACTTCGTATGTGAAAATACATCGCACGGACAATTCATTACGTGATTAATTCATAGCATGTTAATTCATCGCAGACTCTTAAGTTTGTCACGGTAGCTCAGCTGTTGGTTTCATGCGAGAAATTCAACGTTCGAGTGATATCCTAGGGTTGCTGGATCGAACCACCAAACAACTTTAAGGATTCTTTTTCGTATTATCTATTAAACCGGATAAAGCAGAATATAACGGAAGTATCGTGTCGCCGATATTGCACTCGCTACCCCTGCATTTCTCTCGACCAAAACAGCACCATTCAAAACCGATTACCACATTCAAAAGTGAAAAAGGAAAGCCACTTTTAAACGAGCAAGGCATTGTTTATAATCAAGAGCGTGGAAGTACAAATGAGAAAATAATATGGCGATGCGTGAACTATACTAAAACAAATTGTCGTGGCAGGTGTCATACAGTAAATAACAAAGTAGTAATGCTCACTGATAACCATAAGTACATACCTGATGTTGCAGAAAACCAAGTAAAATTACCCCCCCCCTCCCCCAGTACTACAATACGCAGTGCAAAGCAATATTCAATTTGTTATTGCATTTTGACTTGAAATGGGCCAGCCTTTCATAATTTAAAAGTTTCAAGGTTTGATGTTTTACTTTACGGAATCAAAGGGTTTAACGAGCATTAACTACCCCTGGCCATCTGCCCGAAGCCCTTAGGCCGTAAATATTAGTTTTATTGAATAATATTAATTAAAACGTGCGATGAATTGTCAGTGTGACGTATGCGATGTATTTTTCCGCAATCAATTGATCACGATGAATTGTCCATGCGATGCATTGTTGACGATGTAGTTGGGTGTGCAGTGGGGTGTTGTAATGTGTGTTTTTAGTTGTCGTATCAGGGCATATGACTACGGGTCACGACTCAGTGGAATAAATTCAAATTCCGGATACCGTCTTTTTGCTGCTAATGGGTACCAGGGTACAGCCGCGAACTTATGGGGTATTAACCCCACTCACAGGACACTTGTATGCGTGGATCAACTACGAGATTAATAGCAGAAATACTGGTAGCGTGATCGATTACCGTTGTTTCAGATACTACAAATATTTTGAAAATTATGTATGATGGTTTGTCTACTTTTTATATATTTGGCTGCTAATTATCCATTGAAATAATCGAGGGGAAGACTGCTAATTCTCGTCGAAGTTTTTACTTGAAAATCATAAATGTTAGTACCGCAACAACGGATTCTTACTCAGGATATAATATAAAATACAATATCACACATGATCAACTCTATCTTGCGTTAAGGCACAACAAATACACAGAAATCATCTAGTTACAACCAATTTTTGCCAGCAGACATTTAAAATACGATCACCCACCCAGTGAATCTTTACAGGAGTCCTGTATTTCCGCGTTTCTTAAAACTGCCTATTCATGATTAGGTAATTTTAGTCGCCCTACTTTTATTCGACCAAATAAACCATAATTCTAATTTCCGTTAAGTAGTTTTAGTTTTTCTCTTGGAAGACCACTGATGTGGATTTGTAACCCGGCCTGCGTCCCAACTTCTTATCATTGTCATTATTTTTGGCATCCATGGCATCTATGTGTTCATTCAGAATTTTGGTTAGAAGGCACATACTTTTGGCGGAACAGACTCCTGCAGCCTCATGCTAGTTTTGTGTGGAATGGCGTCGACAATACGTAGAATGGTGTAGACAATTATTGTTGGCCCAGCAGAGGAAAAAAGGGGAACCGTCATGTCCAATCAATGTATTTACAACCACGTTCTGGCAGCAAGATGTGTTCGCAAGTAATAATTTCAGAGAATTTTTTTTGTCTTAATTTAAGGCCGAATTCAGTTTATATTATACCGTGTTTTATGTTGTATTCTGACGAAGAATGGTTGTGGTGATGCAGAATTTATAATTTTTAAAGATATACTTAGATGACAATTTCCATTCGTACTCCTGGATTATTTCACTCTTCACCAACTCCTCATATTATCACCCAATCTACTAATCAATCTATTACCCAATCTATTTCCGATGATTTTAACAATTTTAGATTTATTCATGACAATTAAACTTAATTTATTTCCTGCTATTGATTTAGTGGTTAAAAGAAAGGTACACACTCACGAACATAGGTATATTTGCTAATATTAACAATTTGAATATATTTCATGACAATGATACTTCATTTTGTTTGCTGTTATTTACCCCTTGGTTACTATAGGGATGCATACACGAAATGTTCGCAATGCCCACGTGAGAGACAATGAGTACTGGTGTCATGGCCAAAACACCAGAATTTCTACAAATAATAACAATTTGAAAATTATTCATGACAGTTATACTTCATATTTATGCTGATATTAACACCTTCTCTGCCTGGGATAGACATGCGTGATCAAACATGGCATGAGCTCAACAGCAGCAGTACTAATGCGGGTTACCAAAATTGCCAGCATTTCTGCTAATAATAACATCTGAAAAACATTTATGACTGTTACTCGTCGTCATTTTTGGTGTTATTACCTCCTGGCTATTGGAAACGCACCACATTTGGTGCGAACGTAAGTAAGTCATATTAATATTACCTCCATCGTCCTACTGGCTAATAGTCCAAGCACTGCACCACGCGGCTAAGCTTGTTGACAGTCTAAAGAACGCACCCCAAGCTATGTTTTGAACACCACCCGACGAAGTTGTGTATCTGTACCAAAATGTCAACGCCTAGTAAAACATTCTTACCCAAACAATATAACAGATGATCCCGCGACCAGCATACCAGTATTTGCAAGGACTCTTGGACCTATGACACCCATCTGAAATAAACGGCAACCATTACTTCTGTGTTAAATATTACATTTTTTAGATTTAAATACTAATCTTTTTTTAATGAATTACAGAAACCGCTTCAAAAATGAGAAAAAATAGGTCTGGTACAGATGAAAACCCTTAGTCTAATCAATACACAAGCAGTTTGCTGATACTATATCATTTAGTGTCCTTCATTATGTGCACGTTTCGTACGGTCCCTACCTGTCACAATGATAAAAACGTGCAGCGATTTATCCCATATCACCACACTTTACAGTATACGGTGTTCATATGAGCTCACACTAAAGTGTGGCGATATGGATGCCATGCACAGTAGTGTGGTGATACGACATTGCCAATACTTTCATAAGGCAGAATTCCGTAATAAAACCATGCGACAATTAATTTGATCTTTTTTATGTCAATCAAAAGTTTCCAAATAATTTTTTCTACAAAATAAAATCGTACCTTCGTTCTTTGTTTGAAAAAAAATTGACGCCCGTGCCCTTTAATTACGCAACAAAATCAAAGCAAATGAATTCACGCATGGTTTTATAAAGCGGTCTACATTTCGAAATACAGACATGAAAACTGAATACTTTGAATACTTATTAACCACCTCTATCACCCCACCACAAAAAAAAAAAAACAGCTGGTGACTGTAAATCACAAAATTACGCGAACTTGCGTCGGCCTTTCAAAAATACCACTGAAATAACACATACGAACTATACATGAAATTTTATCCCTTAGAATTAAGCGTTACGCTATTTCCCTCCTTCCCCCTCCAAATCGAAGATTCTAACTGCCTGCCCCACATAATTTAGCACATAACTGTTTGCAGGAATAAGTTGCCTCTGAATTGCCTCTAAAATGGTCCGCAGTGACTAAAGTTGAATACCGAATCTTTTCTTGCGCATTATTAATCTTCGCTGTTGTCCAAATCCGGAACGTTATCCATTAAAAGCCATCAAAGACGTAGGGTACTACTCTCGTGAAATGACATCAAGGAATCACAAACGCGAAGAACCCACTGTTCAGAAAACACATTATGCAAATTGAAGACGGACGACACATTACGTTAAATGACATAATTAAAAAAAAATTAGAACACCTCCTACGTGAATCTAAAGAGTACAACGTATTTTTTTTTTAAATGAACACGTTTCTCCTATACGTATTTAAAAAAAATCTCCCTCTAGACACATACCCCCGGTCATCCTCTTCTCGCTCGAATGGTATCTGCCGCAAATCTGACTGCAGCAAAACAAAGTTATGCAGACGTGACGACACAAAGTTTGCATAAACAGCACAACTTATTTACCCTACCAGTTTTGTTTTTTATTTTAATAGTTACAGACCATACGTTAAATTAGGTATAGAACCCATGTCAAACTGTATGGGATTTATGATTCGATGGGTGATATCCCTCACATGGCCAATCCGCTCAAACTACGTCGTGATGACGTTTCGGTCTTCGGCCTCGACCTCATCTTGACGTAGTTCGCACGGATTGACCATGTTCGCGATATCGCCCATCGGATGATAAATCCCATGCACTTCGACAGGGGTACGTGGTGCCCGGCCCTGGCAAAGGTGGTCTTGCCCCCAAAACGAGTCGGCAGTATGTTCTGTGAAGTTTTTTGTGATGCTTCATTCCTTCGTAAGGGTGGAGGTGGAGGTGTTGCCATACCGTCGCTGAAGGTGTTTCGGAGGTACAGAGTTGCAGCGGTCTCATCGAGCATGGTGTGTGAACTGTGTGCGGTTTCCGCGGCACTAGATGAGGCTCTAAATCTGGCTGGCTCTGTAGTGGTAGTCTACACTGATTCTGGATCAGCTATTGCCATCCTACAGTGCACAGTAACCACATTAGACCTTGGAGACCTTCTCGCCTATTCAGTCTGCAGGAAGCTGTGGGCTCTTTGCTGTCTTGGTGTTGTTACCATTCAGTGGGTACACAGCCATGCTGGCAATCCAGGCAATTTGCAGGTTGATGGGTTAGTGAGGCAAACAATTTTCTCAGATGCTGAGTTCCTTGTCCTCCTTCAGTCTACAAAGTTAAAGTGTCCTATGATTGGTGCGTGGTTCATAGATCAGTGGACCAGGGAGTAGCATGCCTCAGCCACTGTTGTTCCAGATTCAGCAGGTGTGCAGTCGGTTTTCTGTCATAAGTAGTCTGCCACGAGCAGACACTAAAGTCCTACTGCGCCTTCGCACAGACCATTCACTCTTTCATGCGCATCGGTTCTGCTTGGGGCGGGTGGATTTACCAGTCTGCCCAGTATATCTGGTGGAGTTTACACGTGAACAGTTCCTGCTTTTGTGTCCGGCATGCCAGCGTCAACGGGACACCCTGAAGGCTATCCTTCGAGTGCACCCGACGATTGACAGCGTCCTTTCCCTTTCTGGCAGTCGCGCTGCAGTAAGTAGACTAAAAGCTGTTGCCCGGTTTGTACGGGTGTCATGTGTACAGGTGTGAAGTGCCGTCTGTCTTGTCATCTCCTTCCTCCTTTCTTCTTTTCTCTGACACTTTCTTACGTAAGGTGATAGAGAATTCATGCAACTACTGCGAATTTGAAATAGTGGCAGTAGTTGTGGCAATAGTAGTTGTGGCTGTTATGTAGCTGGACTTGTGTTTAAGTGTTCGGGATTCTGTATATATTTTGCAACAGGATGCGTGGCCTCAGGCCAATTTCCTGGTGGAATAAATTCAATTCAATTCAATGCAAACGACCCTCAATTTGGTGATTTTCTCAAGATTTTTGCATTGCGCTCCCTCCCCAGACTTATCAGGGATGACGGCAGCTACTGAATCGTTATTATTTTGCATGTAAAACAAAAAGGTGTCGTTAATTGTTAACCTAAAAAGTCTAACCAGAAAAGGTAACTGACAAATTTTGACCGTAAAGATCTAGATGTCAAATTTCGTCAGTAATAAACGAAAATAAATTGTTCTTTTTTTCTTTATTCCAAATGTATTTACTCTTTATTTTGCAAATTTTTTAATTTGTTAACTGCATTGATGCTCGTAACAAATCCACACACCAAATCTTGAAAAAAAAAAGTAGTTAATTTTCAAGTACTGGATTTTGTTTTTTTTTAAGTACGATTCGCAAGATTTCCTGTACAACGCACGACATCATCACTCACGAAGATACTACTGAAAACAATGGTTCTACAAATTTCTATTAGGACATATAAAAAAAATTCAAAGCCAGAATAATCAAATGTTTTTGTCGGTTTAGGCATGTATAGGATTAGAATGGAATTGGAATGGAATTGGCATAGTGCCTCCACCTCACTTCATGCACGACTCCATCAATTCACATCAGTTAAGTGAACTCAATTAAAACCCTACAACCTTAGGTTGTCTTCAGCCCGGTATTGTTGCAATACGTGGTTATAACACACTAGCGGAGTCGCGCACTTCGCTCGCTTATTCCGTGTCGTCCCGCTACGCTCGAGGAGCTTTTATGCGCTGACGACAGACATGCCACGTCTAAAACGATCAAGAATTAAATGGTCAGCGTGCAGTACGTGTTTTTCGTACGGCTTCACTGCATAAACAAATGATAACCATAAATCATTCCAACAGTCTGGCCATCCGAGAGCTACGTACGCGTCGATACATGCTTCCAGTAATTTATTTGATTCCAAGAATATCACAAACTCATGTGGTGATTATTTCGACGCAAACTAATTGTAATTATCGTCCATCACATTCACAAGCACACCTGCATTTCATCATCTATCATTCAAAACATACGGTCTGTTTGTTTGCACATTTGTACGTCTTCTCCTCCAGAAGTAATCCCCTATGAAGGTGAGAGATGAAAGATTGAAAAAGAGCAAAGCGAGACACACATTGAAAAAGTTTACTTTACGTGGAAATCGCTCGCTCTGCTCGCTCAATCAACGCACCACCGTGCTTCAGAAACGCGAATGTTTGGCACCCTTTTAAAACCAGGTTTCCATGCATCAAGTCAGTTAATACAAAACCAATTTTATTATCTGTATGTGTTACGTTGCAAAATACGTAATTCATGTAATTTCTATGTACTGATTATTTCACTGATTATTTCGACGCAAACTAAATACAAATGTTGCTCACAGTTCGTTCGTCACATTCCTCAGCATATCTACATTTCACCTACATCATTACAAACATACGATTTGTTTGTTTGCACGTTTCTACGTCTTCTCCTCCAGAAGTAATCCCCTACGAAGTTGAGAGATGAAATACTAATAGAGCAAAGTGAAACACACATTGAAACGGTTTAGTTTACATGGAAATCGCTCAATTTGCTCGCTCAATCCACGTATCTCCGTGCTTCAAAAACACGAATGTATGACACCCTTTTAAAACCAGAACTACGAGTCTGTTTTTTCCATGCATCAAGCCAGTTACATACAAACCCAATTTTAAGATCTATATATGTGGTGTGTTGCAAAATACGTCGTCCCTTTAGGTTATTTTTTGCGTGCATCCTTCTCCAGATCATTTCGCTTTGCTTGAGGAGGTTTGCATGAACAAACCATGACGTCGTGAATAAACCTCATGTGGGTTTAAGAAAAAACTTTGACGTTATTTTTTCAGGGTTTTTCGCGTTTTTGAGGGTCATAACATCAAGTTACAGCGATGAAAATAGGCCTATCCGAAGCGCAATTTAATTATCTGTCGTTTGATCCTACTCACATGTTTGTTGTTGCTTTGGTTCCAGAGGAGTAGAGGTACAAACAAACACACAAATACACACACACGCACATCATCTACATCATTAAGGACGTATGATGTGCGGCGTGCGTGCTTGTTTGTATGTACCTCTACCCCTATGTAACCAAAGCACCTACAAACATGGAGTAGGACCAAACGAAAGAATTAAATTGCTCTTAGTATGGGCGTATTTTTATCGCTGTAACTTGATATTATCACCCTCAAATACGCGAAAAACCCAGAAAAATTAACGTCAAAGTTTTTTTTTAACCCTCTTCATGTTTGTTCATGACGTCATAGTTTGTTCATGAAAACCTCCTCGAGCAAAGAGAGATGATCTGGAGCGCGGCAAGATGCGGCGGATGAGCCGAAAAAATAACCTAAAAGGACGACGCATTTTGAAACATACCACATACAGATCTTAAAATCACGTTTGTATTAACTGACTTGATGCATGAAAAAATCAAAACAATAGATTTGGTTTTAAAAGGGTGCCAAACATTCGTGTTTCTGAAGCACAGAAATGCGTAGATTGAACGAGCAAAGTGAGCGATTTCCATGTAAACTAAACCGTTTCAATGTGTGTTTCGCTTTGCTCCATCAATCTTTCATCTCTCACCTTCGTAGGAGATTACATCTGACGTTCTGCAGATGTTTCTCCAAGTGAGGGATCATCAGAAAGTGAAGTGATAAGACGCCCATGGAAAAGTCTGTACTGAGCAGCACATAAAGAACAATATTTTTAAAATAAGTAAAACAAGAAAACCCATATAAAGTGTATACCAACACAAATTACAAATGATGCGTGGTTCTTGGTGGTTACACTGATTCAGTCACGTTTCTGAGGAAATGTCTGCGCTGAATAAGTGAGCGAAGCGAACGAAAATCATCGTTTGTCATCAGAAACAGCGCTTTTCTGATAAATTACTTGATCTTTTTGCTTGCCTCCTTGGACGTAAAAAAATAATATTGACCTTCTCTCAAGATAATCGATATCGCATACTACACTCTTATAATTTGCTTGATCGTTTTTTATGTGGAAGGTCTGTCTGTACCATAAGTGTTGCAGCAAGAAATCTCCTCGACCGTAGCGAGACGATGCGGAATGAGCGAGCAAAGCGAGCGACTCCGCTAGTACGTCCTTAATGATTAGATACCAGTTGCATACAGACATACAAATTAAAATGCAAACGTTTCATGAAATATGTACGAGAATATTGTTTATTAAATTAACAAGCAAAACAACAAAGGAAACTTACATACTTTCCAAACAATGGAGCAACTAAGAATTCCGTCAGAGAATACACACCAAATACAAATCCGTAAACTGCTGGTCATATATTCTTCCTCTCTGCCTAAAATATAAACACATAATAAACACTCTTTATCACTAATGAAAATGCGGCCTGATGAAAACGCAATAGTCAATCATGAGGCGACTGTATAGCTCCAGGTTAAAACTTTTGACTTGTGATTAAAATTTTCGTCACTCACTTTAGATCTTTTCAGTACTAGAAAGCTGAAATTTAACAACAACATTAAAATTTGATGGAATTAAAATGAAACAAGGAAGAAAAACTGTCCTTAAAATCACCCACGACTTGCCTGATCCACTACTTTGAGGGCAACTCCATCCACCATCACTTTTAAGTTGACACTAAAGTCTTGTTTTTCAACAAGAAATTTTGTCAATTCGTTGTGTTAGGATCTGGTAAAAAATAAAAATGTTTACCAGGGAAGTCTGGTTAAGCGATTTATAGTAAAAATGGCCGATTCTCTTACTATGATGTCGATTATGAATGATGTTATGTGGGTTTGGCCTACTGGAGAAACCACGTACAAATAAATAAATAAATATTTAAAATAGGACTGTGTAGTACTTTACCTCATAGGTAGCATGAAAAAAAATGTTTATTATAAGCTCATCAAATCGATGTATTTTCAATGTGAGAAACCTCATGAAGTAACTTTCACGGTAAACGATTTTGGGAACCCCCTCTTGTTGCTATATACGTCGTCATTTTTATGCTCTGGAGCATTTTCGAGAATTCTCACAATGTGAAAGCTCATAAAGCATTCGCCGGGTCACGCCTCGTCATTCTGACAATGTGAAAGCTCAAAAAGCATTCGCCGGGTCATGCCTCGTCATTCTGACAATGTGAAAGCTCATAAAGCATTCGCCGGGTCACGCCTCGTCATTCTGACAATGTGAAAGCTCAGAAAACATATATGGGTGTCTGACTCGTCCTCAAACGACCTTGATACCGATCGAGGTGTCGTACTTAGTAGAACAGGCGCCACAATGCGACCCCACCTCATGACGTGAGTGACCTCGACCATGATCCGCTGGATCCTGTGAGACCTTGCAGTTGTTATTTCTTCATTAGCAGGGTTGTCTGTTTGCATGTCGCAAATGTGATCTTCTTATGTAGGGTCCCTTCCAAAGCACTTTTCTGGCTACATTACCCTAGTTCACAAAATTAGACTTGGCAAAAAGCTGGCAAATCCTTCCCCTTTCCAACCTAGGACCCGTCTGCATATTCTTGAACATTCCTTTATTTTTACTGCACTTTCACTTACTTCTTCCGGATAAAAAGGTCCCTGCAACGACGAGCACATGGCACTTCCAAAATTTCCCAAGAGGCACGTAGCAAGCAACACCCACTGATTGCGGGTGTAGCGTTCCTGTGAATGAAAGAAACAAATGTAAAGGCTACTTTCAATAAAGCAATGACCAGTCTAAAAATAGCAGAGCAGTAATTCTTTCTCTCTCCCACCAACACAAGCACTTATCATCATATATTTTGCCCCAGCGGTATGATAGAGAACTCCCAAAAAAATTTTCAATTTGGCGAGAAAGAAATGGAAGGAAAAAAGACAAATACTGCTGTTTTAAATGAAAGGCACTAGCCTACCGTGTCAGTATGAGTGAGCGGTAGGGCTCCAGCCTTTGGTTTCAAAGGTTGATTGTTCTATTCCTCTCAGGCAGCATGATTTTACTGTACAAAAGCCAACAGAAGTCGGTTTACATACTTTTGTTATACATTACTTACGTTATACATTACTTACGTTATACTATACACAGGGTAGCTAGAATAATAGTGTCAGGGAATGATCAACGGTAGCTAAGAAATTAAAGTGATTCTGCACAGCAACTTTCACAGATTCTTTGTCTACCCCTGATATTGTTTCTTTGATTGTATATCTTTGATCGTGGTATTATACCATTAACCATTATGCCAGTAACAGTGTCAGTATGCTCAGTGGTAGCTAAGTATTTAAAATTCTACTGCTAACCTGATTTGGTTTCTTGGCCCATGAGTCTTTGGTCGTGTAATCATGTCATTACCAGGATAGTGAGAATAACATTGTCAGTAAGAAATCAACGGGTTTTTCTTAGTGATGTTCAAGATTTTTCTTGAACCCCCTACTTCGATTCATTGAAGGTATGCCGTTGTCATGTATTCGTACCATTCATAGGGCACTAGGCTTAGTGCATTGGGATGCTTGTAGCTCAAAACGGAAAGGATTTCTTTCAACATATTCTGATTGCAGCTTATTTTGTTTCTTAGACCCTGTCTTTGCTCGTGTATTCATACCATTTATAGGGTACTAGAATAAAGGTATCGGAATGTTCAATGTCAGCTAAGAAAGAAAACGTCTTCTTCTCAGCAACATTCACAGATTCATCTGCTACATCTTATTTGTTTCTTAGACCCTGTCTTTGCTCGTGTATTCATACCATTTATAGGGTACTAGAATAAAGGTATCGGAATGTTCACTGGCAGCTAAGAAAGAAAACGTCTTCTTCTCAGCAACATTCACAGATTCATCTGCTACATCTTATTTGTTTTTTAGACCCTGTCTTTGCTCGTGTATTCATACCATTTATAGGGTACTAGAATAAAGGTATCGGAATGTTCAATGTCAGCTAAGAAAGAAAACGTCTTCTTCTCAGCAACATTCACAGATTCATCTGCTACATCTTATTTTGTTTCTTAGACCCTGTCTTTGCTCGTGTATTCATACCATTTATAGGGTACTAGAATAAAGGTATCGGAATGTTCAATGTCAGCTTAAAAGAGTAGCTAGAATAACATTGTCAACATGGTCCACGCGTAGCTAAGAAACCAAAGGCCTCTCCTCATGGACATTCGTCGGTTCTCTGCTACACCTGATTTCGTGTTTAGGAGCTTATCTTTGATTGTGTATTCTTACAGCCATTACGTAGCTAGAATAAGAGTTTCGGCATGTTCAGCGGTAGTTAACAAATCAAAGTGCTCCTTCTCAGTAACACTCAGCTATTTTTTCAAAGATTCTGCTATCCCCGATTTCGTTTCTTGGAACGTGAGGCTTTGATCGTGTGTAAATGATATTAGTACAGGAAAGCTATTAGCTAAGATAACGGTATCAACATTCTCAATGGTAGTTAAGAAATCAAAATGCTTCTTCTCAGAAAAATTATAGACTCTTCTGGGCTGTACCCCTGATTCGTTTCTTGGACCGTGCGTCTCGCTACTATTAAAAGAGTAGATAGAATAACAGTGTCATCATGGTCAAAAGGTGTCTAAGAAATCGAAGGGCTTCTCCACATGGACATTCGTAGGTTCCTCTGCTATACCTGATTGCGCCTCTTGGAACTTATCTTTGATCATGTATTCGACTATTCGTACGGCTATTTCTTAGCTGGAATAACAGTGCTAGCATGCTCGGTGGTAGCTAAGAAATCAAACTGCTTCTTCTCAATAACATTCTCCGATTTTTCACGTATTCTGCTATCCTGCTATCCACGATTTCGTTTCTTGGAACGTGAGTCTTTAATCGTGTCTAATCATATCAATATAAGATGATGACTATTAGCTGGGATAACAGTATCAGCATGTGCAGCGGTAGTCAGAAATCAATGGGATTCTTCTCAGCAATGTTGACAGATTCTTCTGGTACTCTTGATTACCATGGAATCATACCTTTAATGGGGTACCTAGAATAAATGTCAGCATGCTCACTAAATAGCTAAGAATCAAAGAGCTCCTACTCAATGTCGTTCATAGGTCCATCTTCTATTTCGTGTCTTGGAGCTTATATTTGATTCATATCTCTCTCAGGATAGGTATAATAAGAGTATCAGCATGCTCAACGGTAATAAGAAATCAAAGGGCTTATTCTCAGCAACATTCATAGATTTTTCTGATATCCCTGATTGTCGTGGAGTCATATCATTAATGAGAATAACTCTCAGCATGCTCAATGAATAGCTAAGAATCAAAGGGCTCCTACTCAACGTCGTTCAGGGGTTCATCTGCTGCCCCTGGAGCTTATCTTTGCTTAGGTTTTCATACGGCTGTATGAGTAGGTAGAAGAAGAGTATACGCTGGCTCAATGGTAGTAAGAAATCGTAGGGTTTCTTCTAAGCAACATTCACAGATTCTTCTCGTACCATTGATTATCATGGAGTCATATCATTGATAGGGTAGATATTATAATTGTCAGCATGTTTAACGGGTAGCTAAGAAATCAAAGTGCTCCTACTCAGTGTCATTCAGTGTTTTGGAGCTTACCTTTGATTATCACCATACTTTTTTCGTTTTCATTGTTATAAAACTCAGCAATAATGTAAGTATAGGGCAGTATGGCGTTAGGACCGAGTAAACTCTCATAATAAAACTAACTAACTAATAAATCGGGTAAAGCATTGTTGTTAGCATTGTTTTAAGACAGCATTGTTGTAAGTGTCACAATAAATCACTTATTGGTACACTTTTACAGTTACAATGCTATCCGGTCAGCATTAGTATTGTTATAAGAATCAGAATAAATAACTTGTTAATGGGTTTAAAGGGTTTAACGACCGTTAATCACTCCTGGTCATCTGCCCGAATCAATAACTTGTTGCTACACTTATAACAATGAACAATAATGCCATCGTTGTAATAACATTATAGCGGCCAACGATGGTTGATTGCCAGGGAGAAAGAAAGACAATGGAGGATACGAAGATAAATGACATCAAACAACTCGAATTGATCCACAAACGGAAAAAAAAGTATTTAAAGTATGGTGATAAATTAGTTATTGGCATACTTTTGCAACAATGGTCCCTCTATACCTGATTTACTGTGATAGTTTTGCTTCCTCGGCTCTTAACGCCTTGGCTAAGCCTCGGATGAACAAAACTATCACAATAAATCACGTGTGGAGGAACCATTGTTGCAAAAGTATGCCAGCAACAACTACTCATAGGCTGGCTAGAATAACAGTGCAAGTAGGCTCAATGGGAACCTAGAATTCAATGGGCTTCTTCTCAGCAGCATTCTCACGTTCCTCTGCTGTACCCCTAACGTTTTTCTGAATCGAGTGTCTGATCGTGTACTCATACCGTTAATAGGGTAATCAGAACAACAGTGTCAGATGTCCAATCGGTAGCTAACAAAGGGTCTCCACTCCGTGACATTCAAGGACTTCAAGAATCTTTTTCAGAAATCTGGGTTTCTCAGTGCCACTTACAGGTGCCTCTTCTACCGGTGATTTCTCATTTTCGAGCTTAGCTTTGTTCATTTATTGATACGGGTCCTAGAACAGCTAGAATAACGCACTTACCCATAGCCTTGAGGGAAAATTACTAGTAATTACTAGTAATTTTCGATACATTGCTACCATCTCACATCGGAAATAATTGATAATACTCTGGCAATAAATGTTTTATATACAGTATAACATGAGTATACAGTATAACATATGAACGAAAGGCCTCGATAGTTGGCAGATTATAATAAAATAAAGTAGGACTAAATCACGTTTCTTCATTTGAAAATAAAAAACTCTTCACTATTGGTTATATTGTTAACCAGGGAGCTAGGCAACATCTTAGTAGGTCGTTGTTTTGGCTACATTTCAGTGACTTAACTACAGTTAGTGACTACACGCTTTTCAACCAAATAGTTAAATTAAATTACAAAAATCAAACAAGCACATTCGAAAAATCTTATACTAAAAGTAGTTAAGGCTTTACTACGGATTAATTAGCACCTATTAATGAAATATGTTATTAAACCTCGCTCATTGCCAGCAACCGACCTAATAAATAAAGCTTACTATGCCTGTGTCTGTGTGGTTTTTTTGGGGGGTTTTTCCGTCTTTTCAGACCTCTGTAGCTAAACGACATGTGTGATCAATGTTCGACAATGCTCAACGGCCCTCGTACAGCAGTCGTACTGCAAGTTTGTCGGTTACCCCGGAGGACTCCCATACTGATTAAAGCCTAAGGTCGTCTGCCCCACTTCGGTCCCGGTAGGGAGTGGTGGACTGTACCTGGGCCTGAGGTGGATGTTCTCACAGAGATGCTCCCAAGAAGTTCCTGTCTTTTCCATACTGTATAATTAGGCCTATGTGCGCGTGTATACCACGACGTGCATTGTACTCATCATGGTGTCATGCATAGTTTGCTATGCTGCATTCCATTCCAATTCCTCCTTAGTGAAACATCTAGGAGTGAAATTCCCGTGATTTTATTTTCCTTTTATCCTCCCACAATTTAGACCCTCACACCAAAATTATATCAAACGATATGTACGTCTTTCTTCAGTTATGTATCATCATCATTTTCTGCTTTTTCCCATGTTTATGACCCGAAAACAGCTGCAAAACCGCAAGGGTTATTTAGCGTGTAAGTCGGGCGAGAGTTATATCGCCACATCCACAGCAATAAACCCCAAATGGGGCCAAATAACCAGCATCATATTTTTACTAGCTAAGCTATATCGTCTGCCATTAACTACCACTGAACTTCCGTCAATAGGACAGTGACACGACGTAGTATTACTGTGTATAACTATATGGTGGAGCCAGTTACTGGGTTAGCTACAAGATGCACTGGTGGGGGAAAAGAAGAGCGTCTTACTGAAGCCAATGCTATTAGACTGGATTTATTAGGCCTAAAACGCGCGATTTTTGTCGATTTGTTGGCAGTTGCTGACATTTTTTAATTTATGAAAAAATGTAGAGAAATCCCATTAGTCCGGCTGCTATCGAAAGACATGTCCACATAAAAACTTATGGAATTTTTAAATTTTTCTTTGTGTATAATGGTTGTGAGCTTAGCGTGTCAAACGATAAGGTTGCTCCCCCCCCCCCCGCCTGAATAAAGAATGAACTTACGTGAACCACAACAGACATGTTTTTAGTACGAAGAGATATCTTTATCTTTCAATACTTCTTATGATGAGAGGCAACTGACCATACCTGAAACATGCGTGAAAGCTGCTGGTCAGCTTCTACATCGTTAATAGTAGTTCGTTACCAAATAATTCAGCAGTGCAGCGTAGATGTAAGTGTGCAAGGAACAGATATACATAATAGTGTAGTGTGCCCAGCTGCTGGTAACGAGCGTGTTTATTAGAAAGCCATGGCTAGAAAGTAGACATGACAGATGGTACTTAACAGAAGTAAGTTGGGGAAATTGGAGGAACTAAAAATTTACCATCCGAATTTTCGATTACCTTCTTCTCCAACACCCTAAAAAAGTCTTGATCTTCCCTGCCCTTCTCAAGTTTCGAAATTAAAATGTTCTTTACCCCCACAAAGAAATTAAGTTTTTTTTCTATTTACTTATTGAGCTGCGTTACGTGTAGATTATTTCCTGTAGCCTATTAAAACTTGGGTCGCCACCATTAAATATTGACGTACATGTAGCACGAGGGTTTCCTCCGGGTACTCCGGTTTCCTCCCTCATGAGGCAAAAACAACTGTCATGGTGGTCCTTCTTCCACTTAACATCTGCCGCTTGGGAATTTTGTTGGATTCAGCCGTGCATCGTCTGAATATTATTATCATTATTATTATTATTTGCAAATTGTAAAATTTGCAAGCAAAGTAAATTGTATGCAAATTGTAAAAAAGTGAAGATTGATGTTAATGAGGGTGTGTCTTGTACATTTGAATTTATTGAAAATGTCTTTGAAATCCTTGCTATATATAAGAAGCCATCCTCTAATAGACAAGTTTTTACTAAAAAAACTAAAAGAATATGCTAATAATGTGAATGAAAATAACAATTTTATTGTTCTTGGAGACCTAAATTTTAACTTATTGGATGGACATCAAGATCAAATTCATGATATTGAGAGATTTGAGAATTGTATGGCAGGTCTCGGTTTAACTGCCTACATAAACTCACCAACGAGAGAAGAAATAAAAGAAAATAAATTGGTCAAATCTTGCATTGATCTAATTTATAGCCGACTAAACAATTACTTATGCAATTCGTTTATTATAAAAATAAAATTGGCTGACCATTATTTCACAGCAATCTAGATATGGAATACATAAAATAAAAAAAATTTAAAAGAAATGGAAAATATCTTTATTCAGAAATTGAACCATAAAGGTATCATTACACAACTAAAAAATTTTGATTGGAACTATCTTAAATCAATGAGTAACCCAAATAATATATATAAAGAGACTGAAAATGTAAAAAATATTTACAAACTGAACACTTTTACTCAGAAAAATTTAACAGAAAAAAAAAGATCAATAATTATACGCAAGAGTGGATGAACCAAGACCTACTGCAACTTATTCAAAAAATTAAACTTTGGAACTCCTTAACCAAGCAAAAACAACCCAACAAGAGTCGAATTGAAGAATACAAGAATATTAAAAGAAAAACAGCTAAGGAAATTCAAAATACAAAAACCAACTACTATAAATCTTTTTTTGAATCTAATAAACAAGATAGTAAAAAAAATTGGGAAAAAATAAATGATATATGTGGGCGGAAAAAAAATTAAAGGTAATTTAGATAATCAAATATAAAACATACTGATGATCAGTCAATATGTGAAAATTTTTCAAATTTCTTTATGCATGAGGTTCCTCTTTTAAAATTTGATAAAACACAGAGGCAATTTAATTATTGCAATGCGAATACATATCTGAACAATAATAAAAAAAACATGTGTCAACTCTATCCAACTTTTGAAACCAAGTAAGACTGAAATTATTAGTATTATAAAAAACTTAAGCTTAAAGAAATCAACTGGTCATGATGGGTTTTTACTTGAGTATTTTGCTAACAGTGTGGAACATACAGCTGGCTTTATGAAAGTCTTAATTGATGCCATTATTGAAACTGAAATCTGGCCAGATGAACTAAAAAAAACAAATAATAAGACCGATTTATTTAAAAAAAACGAAAAAAATCGTATTGTAATTATCGACCAATTGCACTACTTCCGGTTCTAAACAAAATCATTGAAAAGTACTTTGCAAACTGTATATATAATTTTTTTAATAAATTTTAGCTCCTGAATGACTCACAGTTTGGGTTTAGACAAGGAAGAGGCACCATAAATGCACTCAATGAAATTAATAATGTTGTTTTGAATGCACTAAATAAAAGTAATCATGTTGGTATTATATCTATTGATCTAAAAAAAGCATTTGACACAATTGATAAAACAATTTTGTACATTAAACTCTCAAATATTGGGATTCGAGGAAAAATGCTACACATTTTAGCAAATTATATGTGTAATAGACAGAGCTGCGTGAAAATTGCAACCTCTCAGAGTGATTGGAACCTTGTTCGATTTGGTGTACCACAGGGATCCATTCTTGGTCCCCTTTTATTTATTATTTATGTAAATGACATTCTAGAAGAAAATTAGCGATGCAAAATAACACTCTATGCTGATGATATCTTAATGATCTCTATAAATAAGAAACAAGAAAATATGATTCGAAATTTACAGAATGATTTTAATACTTTGAATCGATATCTTTATAACAATGAATTATTATTAACAATGACAAAACAAATTTTATGCATGTAGCAACCTCACATACCGAAAAACAAAATTCTGTAATACGCTCGCATAATGAAAACTGTGCTAACTATAATACCTGCAAAAACTGCCCGCATATCAAACAAGTTGCAGCTATGCGATATCTAGGAATTATAATTGATGAAAACTGGAAATATTACTCTCACATTGAAATTTTAAAGAAAAATATACGTAAAATCATTCCCACGCTTTTCCTTGTAAATAAAACTTTTGGAATTGAAATTAAAAAAATTCTATATGAATCATGGATACTTTCACAAGTGCGCTATTCCTGCACCATATACGGAGCGACAACTGAAAATTACATTGAAAGGCTTCAAAAAACCTTAAACGAAGCAACTAAAGAACTTTTTGGATATACACCTAAACTATCGACAAAGGATATCTTAAAAAAATAAACTTCTAGATTTTAATAAATAGTTTAAATAACATTAATTGTAAACTGCTTTTTTTGATAATACATACCAAAAAAGAACAGATAGAGAGGGTAGAAACCTTTCAGCATGGCTAAATATACCATCATGGAGAAATTCATATGGCAGAAGGTGCAATGAATTCCTTGTGCCAACAATTCCTAATGAGATACCTTTTGAAATTAGAAGAAATTTATATTTGTTCTATTTAAATATACGAAAAAAATTAAGGAATGGCTATTGAGTTAACAGGATTAAGTAACTTTATATATAATAAACGGGCTTGTGCACAAAATATAATGTTCAAATTGTGATTTGAGAAACTGGATGTATTATTACTTTTCTGATTTTAATTCAGTGCACATACAAGCTATATTGGCTTTGTGCACGCATTTGTCATATTGTTTGATGAATGTGTAATTACCATTACTGAATAAATTATTGTATTATTATTATTATTATTAATAATAAAGATTATTATTAAAGTCACAAAGATTGCAAATACCAAAATGGAACAATAAATATGGCCAGAGAAACAAAAAATATTATATTCCACATATCTTTAATACCATACCAAAAGAAATCTTAAATAGTAAAAGCATAAGTGAACTAAAACCCAAATTAAAAGTCTTGCTTTTAGGCAACAAATAAATTGAACAATTACATTTCAATTTCTACTAAATACTGTTTCATAATGGATGTGGTGATCATGTAGCGAAACTTGTAACTTTGTGTAATGATACATGTTTGTAATTAGTTGGCAAATTTTTTCTTTTTTTTTCTTTTTACTTTTTTTCTCTGTATATTGTTGTAAATAAGTGTATTTTATATTTATTTTGTATTGCTGACTCATACAAGTTGACAACAACTTCGAGTCAAGTGAGCAATAAAATTATTATTATATTATTATTATTATTATAAACAACATGGACGCGGCCAGGTCGGCGAACCGCTGCGATAAATTTGCTTGTGTGTGATTCTCTTTCGCCCATCCAATGGTTTTTCCGGGTGGGCAAGATCCATGAATGTGTCAAGAATAGATTTAGCCGAACAGTGAGTGATCTTGTGTGCTGTGTGCCTTTTTTTCAACGAGTTTGAAGGGTGTATGGAACGACGCCCAATCTACGGAAGCCAGATTGTGCTGTCTGAACTTTCGCATTGTGCGGCGCAAAGTGTAACTACGGAGGCTAGAGACTGACACCAAGTTTTTTATCTTTTTGTCCTGCGTTCGGAAAAAATGGCTAGATGCGGAGCATGTGAAAACAAGCTGAACATTAACGAAGATGATTTCCTCACGTGTGCGTTGTGTAATGGAAAAATACATTACGAAAAAAAATGCTCAGGCTTGGCTAGCTCGACAATTACCAGTATGAGTGATGCTAAAAAAAAAGAATGGATATGCAAACGATGCCGTAGTCAAAGAAACGAATTAAACAAGAAAAATTCATACAACAAGGAGGAGGACTTAGATGACGCAGCGAACCTGGAAAAGCAAGCAACTGCAACAATTTCAGAAAAAATGGAAAGAAAAATGAACCATTTAATCGAATCAAACGAGCGAATAATTCACCAACTTGAAACACAAGAAAAAAACTACGAGAAACAAAGGAAAGATAACGACGCTCAGGTGAAATATAATATGAAACTAAATGAAAAACTGACTAAACTGGAAGAAAAAATGGACGAAGTGGCAAAATCTAACGATCAGATACTGATTAGTATTGAGTCTGTGAACAAGAAATACGACCAAATACAAGAAAATTTGAATGAGATCAAAGCTGAAAACAAAAAACTACTAAGAAGAATAGAAGTCCTGGAGGAGAAGACAAAAACAGTGGCAAACCATCCTGAACCTATTGAGCAACAGGATCTGGAAAACCTGAAAAGTTCAATAAACACAATCAAGCAAAACCAAGAGGAAAGTGAGCAATATAGCAGAAACAGAAACATTGAAATATTCGGAGTAGAAACCGAACAGAATGAAGACTTAAGAGACACTATACATCGATTAGCCGACACAATCGACGTTCATGAGTTCCGTGACACTTGGATCGATAAAGCTCACAGACTCCCATCAAGAAATAAAAACAGAACCCCAACAATTTTGATACAATTTAGGAACAGAGTTAACAGAGACCATTGGCTTGAGTGTAAGAAAAAAAATAAAAATATCACGAATAACGACGTCTTTGGAAATGGAAATCAAGAAAAAATTTTTATAAACGAGCACCTGACCAGTTTCTATAAAACACTCCTATGGAAAACGAAGCAAGAGTTACAGAGCACTCATAGATATATATGGTTCAAGGACGGCAAAATAAACGTCAAAGAAAACGAAAAATCAAGATTTGTGCACCACATAAAAAGTGAAGAAGACCTTGAAAAAATAGTGAAAAAGATACCCACATCTAAACCTACTTTACAAGCCTCAGGAATTTCAGAGCAAACAAGTGAACCCGACACACAAGCATCTTCATAATAAGTGATTCTGGGGATTATTTAAACAGTGTGTGCGATAACTTTGATGACTTAAAGAAATGTCTGATTTATAATGAAGCCGAGAAAATTAAGTGCATACACACAAATATTCGAAGCTGCAAGCTTAACTGGGACTCTTGGCTTGCAGAATTTGAAACGGCAGGAATTTGTTGGGATGTGATTATTTTCACGGAAATTAATTTAAATGAAGATGAGGCGAAACTTTTTAACATGAAGAACTACACTAAATACATCAATTGCAGAAAAAATCAAAAAGGTGGTGGTATTTTAATTTTCATAAATGAATTAAAAATACATAATATCAATTGTACCAACATAAAAATTGATGAAAATGACGCTATCATCTGCACCTTTAATTAAGGAAAAGAATGTATTGAATTGATAGCCCTTTATAGGAAACCATCATCAAGCAGGATAAATTTTATAAAAAAGTTAAAAATGCTTCTCAACACTAAAAAGTCAAATAACAATATTTTGTTGATTGGTGACTTTAATTTGAATGTTTTGGAGGGCTTTCAGGATCATACAGAAAAATATGATGTTGAGAAATTTGAGAATTGTATGGCATCCTATGGACTCTCCCAATTCATAAATTCCCCAACTCGGGAAGAATGCAGGCAGAATAAAATTGTTAAATCTTGTATTGATTTGATTTACGGAAAAACAAAATCTTGGACTTGTGCATCTTTCGTGGTCAAAATCAAGCTCGCAGACCACTATTTTACAACTATCCAACTATGTAATAATAAGGACACACAATTTTTGGCCAGAAACAATGAATCCGAGGTTGTAAATACCTTTTTCAACCAAAAAGGAATTATCAAGCAACTCAACGTGCAAAACTGGGAATTTTTAAATAACTTTAAGGACCCAAATCTGATGTATGAGGCAATTGAACAAACTATAAATAATATTTATGAAAGAAATAAAAGATTTAAAAAAAATCCTGAACAGGAACTAAAACAAGGTCAGCATAAAACGTACAAAACAGAATGGATGAACCATGAACTATTAAAAAAAATAAATAAAAAAAAATAAAATGTGGTCTAAATTATCTAAACAATGTAACCCTCCTACTGAGCAAATTGAACTTTATAAAAGCTTGAAAAATAAACTTAACCTCGAAATAAAAGCTGCAAAACAAAATTATTACCAACAATATTTAAAAAAAAATAAAAATAACAGCGCTAAAATTTGGGAAAAAATAAACGAAATTGGTGGTAGAACTAACAAAAAAAGTAAAAAAAATAGAATTGATGAAACAATTCGTTCGTCTTTCCCACTTGTCGGCAACTCTGTTATTGCTAATCAGTTTGCTTGCTTCTTTAAACAGGAAGTTCCAGAACTTAAAAAGCAGAAAAAAATACAAATGGCCAGGAGAAACTTAAATTCTTATGGAAGCATAAATAAAAAAGTGATTGCACATAACGCCCCTGTTATGAATAAGATAAACAACACAATTCAGATTATTAAACCAAACCATTTTGAGATCATATCGATTATTAATAATTTAAAAATAAAGAGTTCCTGCGGTTATGATGGTTTTTTCCTAGACCATTTTATTCAATCAAAGGAAAAAACAGCGCAATTTTTGGTTGCACTCATCTCTGTCATTATTGACTCAGAAATTTGGCCTTCTAAACTTAAAAGGCAGATAACTAGACCAATTTTTAAAAAGGGAAAAAAAAATGATTTTTGTAACTATAGACCAATTGCACTACTTCCTGTACTCGATAAAATCATTGAAAAATTTTTTGCAAACAAAATTTTAGGCTTTCTCTCAAAATACAAACTTATAAACAGGTGTCAATTTGGCTTCCAACCCAAAATGGGCACTTTGGATGCCTTAAGCAACATTAATAATAAAATTAACACTGCCCTTCATGATAGCAAACATGTAGGTACAATTGCAATCGATCTGAAAAAAGCATTCGATACCCTAGATATCGAAATTCTTGGGGAAAAATTATTTAACATTGGCATTAGAGGTAAACTGTTGGGAATTTTACTAAGTTTCCTGTTGGAAAGAGAAAGTAGCGTGAAAGTTGGTGAGGATCTAAGTGATTGGTACAGAATGCAATATGGAGTCCCGCAAGGCTCTGTATTAGGCCCAATTTTGTTCATTATATATATAAATGATATTACTGAGATTACTCTCCATTCGAGCATTTGTTTATATGCAGGCGATATTTTCCTCCTTTCTATTCACAAAAAGCAGGACATTATGATAAAAAATTTACAATGTGATTTCGATAAAATAAGTAACTACCTGCGCGATAATGAACTTTTTATTAGTCAAGAAAAGACAATGTTCATGCATATAACCACTTCCCACACTGCCAGGCTTAACTGTAAAATATATTTACATTCTGAATCATGTTCCTTAACAGCTCCATGCAACTGTAAATCTCTGAAACAAGTATCTAATCTTAAATATCTCGGAGTTACTCTTGATGACAACTGGAAGTTCGACCAACATATTGATGAAATTATACGAAAAATCAGAGCAACTATTCCTTCACTTTACATGGTAAGATATTTCCTGGATAAAAACTGCAAAATTTGTCTTTTTGATGCTTGGGTCATGTCAAATGTTAGGTATGCTTGCACAATCTTTGGTTCCACTTCCACATGTCATTTGACCCGCCTACAAAGGATCTTAAATAAAGCAGCCAAAGCACTCTTTAACTTACAGGAAAAAACCACACAGGAGGTAACACGCGAAAATAGGCTACTAACTTTTAGGAACCTTTATAGGCTTACAATTGTTTACAACAATTCCTTTGACAAAACATATCAAATAAGAATCGACAGACCACTAAGAAATA
>JAHWFP010187944.1:0-11130 GCA_023313725.1 Lithobius niger | reverse complement strand
AACTCCCGATAGTGAAACCAAATTATCGTGAGATCGACTCTGAAGATAAGATTGATTCAGATAACGGTTCTGAACAACGTGTAGTCACTCCCCCTGAAACTACACAAGGTTTTGTTAGCCCTAAACCTGAGAGTTTAGACGAAGCCATTCTTGGCCCCCAAACAGATCAATTCTCTGAGCTGTTAAACATTAACAAAACCGAATTTGCTAAGTTGCAATTAAATTGCCCAACTTTACAAACTTGCTGGAAGACTTCCGAGATTCCCATCGAGCAGCAAGATGAGAACAAACAGTTCTTCATCGAAAAAGGGTTGCTTTATCGTAGACCTTTTCGACCTTTAGGTAAGCCGGTAATTAAGAACCAGTTAGTGCTTCCTAAAGAATGTAGAAGTTTTGTGTTAAACACTACTCGCGCAAATGCATGGGCTGGGCATTTAGGCCGGTCCAAAACAAAGGACAGAGTGTTATCCAACTTCTATTGGCCCCACTGTTTCACAGATATTGAAACCTACGTCTTAACTTGTTTGACTTGTCAAAAAAATGGCAAGACAGGGCAAAAGTTTGTTGCTCCCATGGTGCTAGTGCCCATGGACGGTGAGCCCTTCAATAGATACATTGTTGATATTGTTGGACCCATCAGGCCTACTAGTAAGGCCGGTTACAAGTATATATTATCACTGCTTGACCCCGCAACAAAATTCCCTGAAGCTGTTCCCCTCAAAGAGGCTAACAGTCAGAGTGTTGTTGATGCACTCCTGGTAATTTTTTCCCGACTAGGGTACTCGAGCAAGCTCCAGTCTGACCTGGGCTCATGCTTCATTTCCGAACTCACAACTTTATTTCTTGAAAAATGTGGCTTTAAGTGAGTGAACTCTAGTGTGAACCATCCACGGTGCTTCTACCGTACACTCAAGGCAGTGCTGCGAGCTGTTTGTCACGAGCATCCCCACGATTGGGAACGATGCCTTCCAGGTGCCATGTTTGCCCTGAGAACTGCTCCACATGAGAGCACCGGCTTCACTCCAGCTGAGTTAGTCTACGGACGTAACCTCAAAGACCCACTGGAGCTTGTAAAAAGACAATGGATCGAGCCAGACGTTCACCCATCCGTCCTGGAGTACATCTTAGACTTGCTTCAAAGATTCAAGTACTCACGGGAACTCTCACTTGAGAATATTGTAAAAAGTCAAGTAAAAAACAAATCTTACTATGACATTAAGGCAGTTGAACGGAAGTTCAAAGTTGGTGACAAAGTCTTAGTACTAAAGCCAGCTAGAACCAATAAATTAGAGATTTATTGGGATGGCCCTTGCGAAGTTTTGAAACGGTTGTCTGATACCAACTACCTCATTAAAAAGTCGTTTGGTCTGCAAAAAGAAACCGTGTATCATGTAAACCTTTTAAAGCCCTATCTGCCTAGGGAAGGTGCCAGTAATTTCACTCTCTCTGACGAACGTGATTTATATCACAAGGACCATGTCTGGACAGGCCAGCCTGGTGATGGCCACCTCACTTCTAAAGAAGCCATGTCTCTCTTTAAGAAGATCGGCGATTTAACTGAATCGCAGAAGATTGACCTACTAAATGTCTTTGACAAAGTAGATGGAGTTTTTTTCGACTCTGCCAGGTCAAACTGACCTTGTTGTACACGACGTTGAACTTGTTGACTCTCAAGTCAAGCCTTGCAAGTATTATCACCACGCGAAATACGAGCGAGATCTAATTGTTACAGAGATACAGCGTATGCTCAATCTCGGTCTTATTGTTGAAACTGATTCTCCCCACGGCTCTCCTATGATAATTGTTCAGAAGGAAGATGCTAGTCCTCGCCCTGTAGCTGACTACCGCGAGCTCAACAATAACACAGTCACCAAAGACTACCCCATTCCTAACATAGAGGAGTGTATTGAACGTGCAGCTAAGGGGACATTTATTTCTATCTTTGATTTGAATCGTGGATTTTGGCAGGTGCGTTTGACGCCCCAAGCTTCCTTGGCTGCCACTATCACTACTCCCATAGGGAAATTTGCTCCCCTGATGATGAATATGGGAATGAAGAACGCCCCATTTTGCTTCCAGAAGCTAATGGATAATGTCACTCGTAGCATGGAGGAGTACGTCACCCCTTTTCAGGATGACACCGCTGTTGGTGCTGAACCATGGCCACAGCATCTCGATAATGTCTTGAATTTTCTCACTGCTGTCAAGAAAGCCGAGCTTACTGTAAATGCAAAAAAGTCGCAGGTTGCTTGCAGCAAAGCCACCTTTTTAGGTCACGAGGTTGGTAATGGATCCCGCACACCCTCTGAGGTTAAGGTCCTTGCCGTGCAAAAATTTGCACGCCCCCAAACCAAGAAAGATGTCCGTTCCTTTCTAGGCCTCGTTGGTTATTATCAAAGATACATTAACCACTATTCCGAAATCTGTGCTTGTCTCACAGACTCCTTGAAAAAGGATGCACCAGATCCTGTTTTGTGGGATGAGTCCAAACAAACTGCATTTGACTCTTTGAAAACTGCCTTAGTGACGTTTCCGGTCCTAAGAGCTCCCGACTTCAGTCAAACTTTTATTTTACAGTGCGACTGTTCCGAACGTGGCATGGGCTGCGTTTTGTCCCAAGTGTTGGATGAAGACGAACACCCTTGTTTGTACGTTTTACGCAAACTTAACAGCCAGGGAGCAGAATTATGGCACGACTGAAAAGAGTGTGCGTGTTTGATCTGGTCTGCTGCTAAGTTACGGCCTTACATTTATGGGACAAAATTTATCATCGAATCAGATCATAACCCGTTACATTGGCTCAAGCAAATGTCTGGCAAAAATCCCAGATTGCTTAGGTGGAGCCTTACCCTACAAGACTACGACTATACAGTTCGTTATAAACCTGGAAAGAAACATGTCAATGCCGACACACTTAGCCGGTATTTTATTAAAACAGTGAAGTTGTTCAAACATTTTTGTTTTCAGTAAAAATTGACTGAAAATTAAATTTGTGTCTCTATTTTGACATTTTGATCTGGAAGCTCATCCTTAAGCAACTTCCAGTTAATCCCTGTTTTGGACTTCACACCTAAATTTTAAGTGCCTATGCTTGCTCTTTTTGTCATTATCAACGCCTTCCTATGTGGAAGGATAATTACAAAGATTGTACGACACGTTTACTAATATTCATTAGGAGTATTCTACGGGGGTTGCAACTTGTTCCCGGTTGGCCCTTCTTTAAGTTTTATACGAAATGGTTTTCTTTATAAAAAATACTATCAGTCTACCCCTGGGAGAAAAAGGATACCCCTGTTTAGAAGGTTGTTGCGTTTTTATCCACAAACCTCCCAGTGTTGTATTTGTATGTATAAGTTGTTTGGTAACCTTAAACCATTCTAGTGGTATTAGTTACTGTTAAATAGAGCCGGATTCTACCACGTGTTCATAGAATATTCTCTTCTAACCGCTATCGTAGCCTAGGTTGAGGGTGGACGGCGAGGTGTTTTCGGTAGTTTCACAGCTAAAAAAAAATCTACAATTTGACGTAATCCGGACTCGTGAGAACGATTAAGTGGCGGAACGCCTCATTTGACAGTATTCTTTTACAACAAAATTAACTTTGTAATTTCTAGTGTTTCTTGATATTTGTATTTTTTGCCCCACTCTCTGAATACTTGTACGATTTTCCTGCACAGAAGCAGCGCGTACAGTATTTGGTTAGTGGTTGCAAAAAACAGTGTTCTTTATTTTTGTAATTTTGACTTTGCTTTAAAATTAATTGAGCCACAAAAACGTTAGTCCCCCAAAAATATAAAACGGCGATTTTAATTTTTGCAAAACCAGTGTTCTTTTTAAACTTTGTAAAACGATCCTGGGATAGGACTAAGTATCCCCTGGAGGTGTATTTCCTCAAAACTGGAGATGTATTTTCTCACCGGAGGTGTATTTCCTCAACTGATGCATGTATACAGTGTATTCTTGCAATTTTGATTACAGTGCTTGGCAGTTCAAGTTATTGGCATATCTTGTGTGCACTAACCTTTTCTGTTTTAGCTTCTATTGTGGAGTTCAACTGAAACCCCAAATAGAATCTCCTTGGTGGGGAGCTGTAAAGAAGGCCTGAGTTCTTCACCCGATTTGAGAGGATACCTCAACTCAAACCATCAACAACCTGAGGAAAAACTTCGTTTACGGCAACGAACACCTTTTTTTTCTCGGTACCTCGGCCGTGAAAAACCCTGAATTTCAAACGCCTGTAACTTCCAAGAAAATGGACCGATCCGTCTCATCTAAACAGCTCTTAATAGCCATGAACTTTATCTGTTTTCCCCCTCAAACAGAACGCGAAAATTCCTTCCAGAACTTTCACAGCATCCTTAAGAAAAACGCACGAAACCGATGCCGTAAAATCACCGTAAGCACACGCTCAGCAGATCTCAAAGCCAGAGGTGACTACACCAGTCGGTATAGGAGATGTCCTGTCCGAATGTTGCCATGCCGGGCACAGGTAGTTGGTTCGTATTAGACTAGTGTTAGTTTAGAAAATTTAATTTTGGAAACCCCATTCCAAATTTTAGTTTTAAACTTAACCTAACCTTAGCTTTGAGGGAATTATGGAGGTGGAGCCATAGTCGGCATTCTAGGCCCCCATCGCCATAACGTCAGGGTTCACGGTCCCTTTCTAAAAACCAGCTTTTGTTTCCCGGGTTTATTATGAATTTAATCTAAACACTAAATCTGCATTTAGACGACGTATTTTTCGGGTGCTTCCCTAAATACTAAGGATCTACAGATTTGAAGATTTGATCTTAGGTCGGACTTAAGAAACATAGTCTTGACTGTTTGTGTGTAATTCCCGCGGTTTGCATGTTATAACGGGTTCCCGAGGTCCCACAAACATTTTCTAATCGAAATTATAGTTTTTACTCTTCACCCAGTTGTGTGAAGTTTGAGTTGAATTTCATGTAAATTCGTGTTGATTTTTCCTGTTGTAAAAATCGTCGTGCTTTAATTTAAAAGCCAATTTTCTTGTATTGACACTAGTTGAATTTTAAATGTAATTGTTTATATTTATCTGCATTTTAATAAACCAAAGAGTTTGTAAAATGCCTGTTTCTACTTGCCGTTGAAAATATCACACTACCTGTAAATTTAATTGCATTCAGTTCCTGAGTGCTTGTTACCCTGGAGGATTCAAAACTCTCTCGATACGCCCAGCTGAACCGCCCATCTGCGCATGCGCCAGCACGCGCAGACCCTCCATAAATGGTATTACGGCGTTAGCCAACCATCTCTTTTCCTCCAGCCTCCGGCTACGACACACCGCTATGTTGCCCTCCCGCTTCGACGTTCGCCGAAAGACACCGTTCGCCGAAAGATCCCTCCCTGATGTTGCTTCATTCTTCTTCTTCTTGCCGTATTTCACATCTGACTTCACTTTCCTACGCTAACGTGGAAAACCATAGAAGATGATTCCTCATCATTGAACTGGTTCCCTTCACAGCACCTGACGGATGCCCATGTTCGCCGAAAGTCTCTTTGCCTGCTTGAAGTACAAGCCTTCCACCCTTGCCGATTTTACCTTTCGCCGAAAGTCAAGCCTTCGCCGAACACCACAAGATTTCGCCGAACGTTAGCTAGCCTTCGCCGAACGCAACCTTCGCCGAAAGCCACTAATCTTTCGCCGACACTTGCTTTCGCCGAACACTACCTTCGGCGAAAGGGGAATATTACCACCAGCCTCTGCTCACCGAACCCTTTGCTTTGCCATGGGCCAAACACATCTTTGCTGCTCTATCTACCTTTTTTGATGATTGATCCATCTGAATTACAAGATGGGCCATGCTGCTTTCCTTCATGATCGTCGCCTGCCCCTTCCTGGACCGTCTGGACAACGAATGGGGTCGACTTTTCCATTGTTTTCCATTTTCGTCATCGTTCCCTTCTTCCGCATGGCATTGCACGTCTGTTGAGTGATAAGTTGTACTCCCGTCCGGTGCTTTTCAATTCTTGCAGGAGGTACAGATGTATGACAGGTTTTAGATTTGGGGTTTGAATAACATCTCTGTAATGTGTGGTGCAGTGGCAACCGGACCACTGCACTGCGACTGAGGTTGGCGCTAGTGACCTCGTTGTCAACGCACCATTAAGCTTTTATCCCCCCCCCCCCCTTGTCTCCCGCTTATGGGAATGGTAAATTTCCCTCACCGAACTCTGGCCCTGCCGAACATACGGCCTTTGCCCTTTTCGAGCCCTCGCCCAACCTTCGGCTATCTCAATCCTCTACTTATGTACCACCCATGCTGTTGCTAGTATCCTCCGACGAAGCTGATATGTACTATCGGCTATGTCCTTCGCCTTCTGGTTGTGTGTCTTCCTGTAACAGTCGTATACGTCGATCAAGTGTTATGGCTTCGTTCTGTTAAATTGTAACGGCGGATGCTACGACGGCTGAGGTGCTTGTAACATCCCCGACATCAGGTAGACTTCGGTCTTGATTAAAATAATACTTTCGGTGATTTGTTGGTTTATCAAAGCACAGTCGTGGCTACGGCCCGATGTAGGGAACGGAGCGAAAATATCCTATCAATTTACGTAGGCTAACAAGTATTAAATTACACGGTACGCGCTGCCACCATGGTGGAGTGACATTAATTGCAGCAAGATCCTGAGTTAAGAATAAAAGGGGATTTACGTAATATTTTAACTCTACAATTAATAACTGGGTAAAAACAACTGACGTTTAAAACGCTTGGTTTTATTTATAGACAGTAAGAATAAAAAGCACTTTACAATTTATCACGAGTTTTTACACTGAAAGCTTTTCAAAATAAAGCACAACGAATTTACATTTATAAATTCAACAAACGAACTTTGGCGTTTAAGAAAACAGTTACCTTTCACATCAAGAAAGTTCACTCAGGTATTTTTCAACCTCCTAGAGTAAAAGCAGCCGCAAGTTACAATAGGCCTACAGTATGTTGTTTGCGCACAAACTCAACTAAAACTTCCAGTTAAATCTGAACTAGATCGGCTCAACGGGAGCACTAGCAATTTAAGCAGGACTTTCACTTAAATTAAATTATTTAAAATAAGTAAGATCGACATGGTGCTTTAAGAAGGGAACCACCCTGACGTTTTATGATTAACTAAGTTCAGAAACTGCCGATGTACGAAGTTAAAACATAAAAATTCAAACTAGAGGTTAAGTTAAAATTTGAACTAGTAATTTAGGTTTAGGGGCCTAAAGTAAAACTTTCAATTTAAACTACGTGATACGAACCACAACCATCGTGCCCGGCATGGCAACTATCGGACGGCATCGTTCCGGTCCCGATCGGCGTGACCACCTCCTAGTCTGAGATCTGTGAGCTGTGCTCACCCGAGCAGCGCTCGGGGCTGTGCTGTGGATGCTTTGGGCTGGGGGGTTTTATGGGGGAGGGAGGGGGCGGACGTCTGCGACGACTGCACGTTTTGGTAGCAAGCGAGGCAGGCAGGCTTGGGAGAGGGAAATTTGTTCGAGTCCCAAAATGAGCTGTACTACGTGAGGGCTTTAGAGGGAGGTGTAACGATCTGGATGGGCCTTTAAAAGGTAGAGACAGGTGGGTTGGCGCTGATTGGCCGGAACTTAGGAGCTCTGAGTGGCTGGATCCAGGACCGTTGGAGCCGTTGAGGGTTTAGAGTTCTGGAAGGGTTTGGTGAGTTGATGGAAACGCAACAGTCCGAACTACGATATTGGGTATCGCAACTATAGAAGGAAGGGGGGGGGGGCGAAGTGCTTGCACAGAATAGTAATTTATTGGCTGTAGAAAACAGATCTTATTACTGGATGGTTTTAATAGAAGGAATATTCAGCTTAAATGCATTGGGATTTGTGGGTGGTCACCCTCGGCGATTTTCGTATCCATATTTACAAACAAAAACAAAAGGTGGCGTCCGGTAAAATTGCCGTAAAAATCTTTTTAAGCCGAGCGCTATGGTTGTGTTCAAGGGGCAAGTAAAAATAGTAAAAGAGTATATAATTAACGTAGTGAAAGAATGCTAAAACGCATTTAAGGTGGGGCTTTATCTTTGCAGTGGCAGAACTTAGATATCATGGAAATTTTTCATAAAAATTGTGAGCGCTACAAATCAAAATAAAAAATATCACATTTGACAAGTTCACATCCTATTTAGGAGGTTAAGTACCTTTGCAAAGGAAGCTCCTCCTATTCTATAACTAATCTAAAATAGGTCGGCTTTATGCCTATAAAAATCGAAAAGAAATCATTACAAATGTACAAACTGGTTGGAGTTACGATGACCGGAAGTGTGTGCGTCACGGCACAGTTTGGTGACTTTTTCTTAAGCGTGTAGCTGGAGAACCAGAAGGAAATTTTGAGTTCTGTTTTCGCAGAATGGAAGAATAAAGTTTTGGCTATTAAGAAAGTCTATGATGGGTCAATTCGGATGGTAACTCCTGTAGATACAGTGGTCTGAAGTTGGAGGTCGGACAAGTCAAGGGCGGGGGGCGCCAAGACTTGAGAAAAAAAAACTAGAGTTCGTGAAAAACGATTTTTCCCAGAGGTTTTTTTGAGAGCTGGAGTCCCGGTATCCTCTCCAAAAGGGTTCTGGCCAAAAAGCCCTTGCAACGCCTGCAACCTTTTGTAAACGCGGTCTCGTATCAGACGCTCGTGGTGAGGACACCTCAACACCATCGAAGAAAAAACCTGAGGGCAGTACTCTTACCTACCAGAAGAGCATCGTCTGTATGGCGATTACAATTTAAAAATGTAAATAATGTATATTTCTTTAGGCATAAAGCCGAAACACTTTCAGCTTAGTTGTGTTTTAGATGTTGTCAACACACGATATTTTTTATTTCTAACAGGTGACGACTTTGCTTATTTATGAAAAATGTCCGATGTTCAAACCAGTTTAAAAACCTAACCTAAACTGCAATTAGCCCTTTAAAAACTAGCTGGAACATTTAATCTTTTGATTTCTGCACTTAATGCATTTTGGTAAACTTAACTTCTTGCCATGAACCCTACCGGAGCTCCCATGTTTATGTTTGTATATTTTTATGGACCCAGTGTATGATTTTATGTTTATTTTTTATAGCATCTCCATCCAAACTCCGACCGTAGCGAACCTCTAAAAACGTAAACAAACTAGCTTTCCTTCGTTAAAAACATGCCTTGTATATAGCAATCCGTTCCCAAAGTCAAATGTTTATTCTGTGCATTACACTTCGTTCCCCCCCCCCTCCTTCAATAGTTGCGATGCCTAACGTCGTAGTTTATTTTAATAGGCCTAAAAATCACGTTGTTATGAGTTGAAAACTCACTTGCACATTCAAAGCCAGGCCTCTAAGTTTCAAGTCGGCAATTCCCTTTGTCAATTCGAATCCAGCCAACCAAAACACTACTTCAATTCCGTCAGCCAGTCAGAGCGCTCAAGCTACCCCGGTCGTCCGCGCTGCTACTCCAACTTCCGGTAGTGACAGCTCGGCCGATTTGGGTCAGTCTCTCCTCCTCCAGATGTCCGACTCTCTTCCCCGCACCCCCCTCCGAAGCTATCCTCGGCGTCCGCGCCGACTTCCGGTAATGAGTATATAACCCCAAACCCAGAGACACTCGTTAGCACAGCTCAAGGATTCTCAAAGCTAGAGGTCGCTACGCCGGTCGGGAGTGAAGATGCCGCGGTCCGATTGTTGCCATGCCGGGCAAAGGTAGTGGTTCGTATCGTACTTAGTTTAGCTTTAAAAGTTTAATTTTTGGAAACTCCATTCAAAATTTATAGTTTAAACTTAACTAAACCTCGTAGCTTTAGAAGGTAAATTTATGGTGCGTCAAGCCCAACGGCATTTCGGACGTTGGCGGCCGTAATTTAAGGGTTCACGGTCCCTTACTAAAAACCAGCTTTCATTATTTTGTTTATTTAAACGCAGTTTAAAGTAAACAGGGACGGTTTGATCTTTGTGGACGGTTGCTTTGATTAAACGCTCGGATCCACTTTATATGTAGCCGAGGCTTTATAATTTAAGGAGTTGACTTATCAACAGCAACTCTGGGAGGTTTAATGCTTAGTTAATTCACGGTTGAAACATAACTGTTATTTAGGTCTACTATTACTAGACAGCCGAGGCTGTTCGTAATTTAGAGGGCTCTTTTGCGAAATCCCCTTGTGCCTACTCAACTCTCCTTTTTCTATTTGAAATTGTTTTATGTGAACCTCGTGTTGGTTCTAGTGTCGAATTTAATGTAAATTCCCCCTGTATTTTATAACCTAAACTAGGTGTAAAGTTACCAAATGTATTTGTAGTGCGATATTTTTATTCATGTTTGCTTAAAATAAAAACCAGGAGTTTTTCTTAAACGTCAGTCAGTTTATTCGCTCGTTGTTCGCTAGAAGTAAGAAATTAAGACAATTCTCTTAAACTTAGCTTAGCTAGCCTAATTTTCCCACCTTGGTGGCAGCGTTACCGCTTATTATTACTGTTAGCCTACAATATTAGGACATGTGTAGCTCCATTCCCTACGCCGGGACTGTAGCTGTTGTGCTTATTTGAAACCAAAAAGTACCCCAAAGTAATAGTAAGAAGATCAAGTTACACCAGGCGAGCGGCGATGTTACAAGCACCTACTCCGTCGTAGCATCCGCCGTTACACTTTTGGATATGCATATGCACCGATAGTTTTATTTTCCGTGCTGACTTTCACTGAACAACATGACTTCGGACCTACAGGGCAACGCACTGAATGAAAGATCTTACAGTAGTTTTCCAGCCACTTCGCTACACTGTAGTGTGGTTTACATGGCATTTTCCTCGAGCTCTCGTCATAGACGGATCGCCCCTCTAGATGAAACACCAGCCCGCCAATAATGCATAAAGTTCGTCGAAAAAATCCCAAAATCACATTTTCAACGAACACAATTAAGCAATGAAAATCCTTCCCGGAACCTTCACCGCAAGCTCAAGGGATGAAAAACTACACCATTAGTCAAGTCTTCGCCAAACACTCAACCTTCGCCGAATGCAGCTAGCCTTCGCCAAACGTTCTCGAGCCAAGCCTTCGCCGAACGCAATAGGCCTTCGCCGAACGCTCAACCTTCGCCGAACGCATCTAGCCTTCGCCGAACATAAGCAGCCTTCGCCGAACGTTC
>JAHWFP010187943.1:5858-18830 GCA_023313725.1 Lithobius niger | reverse complement strand
CCCTCCGCCATGCAGACCCTTGGCACACTAGCAGACCGTGATCTTGGGTTCCCTTTTAGTCGCCTTCTACGACACGCAGGGGTACGGTGGGCTTATTCTACCCCCAGCCCACCGGGGGGAGGATACAAGTGTCAAAGTGCGCAGGAGTAACGATTCAACAGGATTTACAACGAACAGTGTGTCCGACAGTGAATCTATTGCAAGTGACAGCAGTATTACAAGCAATGGTGTACGTGTTCAGGCGTTGTTGGATTTAACTGAAAACACAGAAAGTGACAGTTTCTGGATGCCACGGGCGAGTACTCCACCTACAGCAGGGTGCAGCCAGGCAACAGATGGTGCTACAGCATGGAGTGCAGTAATAAATGAGCAGCATTTACCGAACGTTAGTGACATCGATGCTGCCAGTGTTCAAGGTAGTTTTGATGGTGACTACAGTGCAGCGAGTGATTTGTAGGAGTTTGATGCCATTCTATGCTAGAGGAAACGACACCGACCTGTACCTAGGTCGCGAGTATTTAGTGTTAGGAAAAATGTGTATGTTTGTGCGCTGTCCAATTTGCAGAGCCATCAGATGTGCGTGTTACTACAGGTGTAAGTGTTTGATGGGCTATGTGAATTCATCGCCGTGATCGCCATTTAATGCCGACTTAGCCATCATCGACCGAGAAACGCCACGACAGGTTGTATCCAGTGCTACTAGCTCTGATCCAGACGTTGTAGGCTTGTTTGAAGACAACGAACTGAGTGTTTTTATTCCGAGTGCTACACAGAGTGAACCAGCAAGAAGTATGACAACACTTTCGCCGTATTTTCAAGATGACGCAAGCAGGAGTGTACATGCCGACAAACCAAGTGTTGGTTACCGTTCTCCGTCACTAACACCACGTTCACCACCGACCCTGGACGACTACCAAACATCAGGAAGCCAGGTCAGAACAGCTTCACCATTCATACCAGACTTGTGTACTTCTAGAAGTCATCGTGCTACGCCACCACATCTAGACGACACCTTACCACACGTACACCACACTGTCGAAGCAAGACGGGCAATGACGTGTGACGTGAATCCAGGACGTCTTGCGACGATTGGCGCTCAGCCACCAACGGTTGTTAACAATTTACACAGACAGGTTGTCTCTAGGGAACTGGATCTCACAAGCACCCGCCAACTCAGGACTTATTTATTACGTCATGAACCAGTTGGGACTTCAAGAAGTCGACCTAATGAATAACGGACAAAACCAGGACTGCACACGGACGACGGATCAACCTTTTCAGACTCCGAGCTTCAAGAACGATCACGTGCCCGTCTACAGTAAGTCGAAAATTGTTGACGACCTGCTCTCACAGCCACAGCAGCCGAAGCAGAGTCGTCCCACGTTTTCAACGAGCGTTTACTCGTCTAGTTTGGACCCAAAGGCTCGTCGACGTCCAACTACGACGTGCATCACGCTCACTCAGGATAGAAGTTTGGAAGTCGGTTGCCCGCAACCAGAGGTTTTTGCGACGGCCAACCAAGCAGAACAAGTTCTGCCTGCAGCTATCCTTCGTCCAACAGTGGACCAGGTAGCCAGCAGAGAGAGAAGTGAGGGTTTCTGAAGAGCGACGGAATGTGGGTCACCAGTGCAGAATGACGTCGGAGGAGAAAGCGACGCTACAACTAAGCTGCTTCCCCGCCCAAGCGAGACCCCTTTCTTTGGACAGCAGGTGGAAGAGGAAGCGGCGCAAAGCAACCCTCAGATGCTCCTTCCGTGGAAACTTCAAGTGACTTTAACAGAGCGTGCTAGAACGACGATTCAACCACCTATCTCCGAGTTAAAAAGAGAACTACATGACGGCGGAGGGGCGCCAGAGAGTGACCAACGTGGAATTTTTACTAATGAGCCTACAGATGCTAACTCGAGAACTATGGGACCTAGAGTGGAAATTTGAACGCTAGGAGACTCAGGGTGGGACAAGGTTTGAGACCCCACACAATATAGTCGGGTTCAAGCCGCCAAAAGTTCCTTTGCCGTAATTTGTCGGGTATGCCGATCACCAGACCCCGGCAGGAATTTTTGCTGGCGCTGAAAAAGTACAGAGACACTTACCTTCTTAGTGATTCAATAATGTTGTCAACCATTATACCGATTTCGCTGCAAGGACCAGCAGAGCAGTGGAGACAGTTTACGGGGGGGGGGGGATGAGGCTTAATGGCAGTTTACAGGACCATTCAGGACATGGGGAGAATTCATCAAGGCATTCAACTTGGAGTTCGTCAGCCCTTGCTACACGGAACACTTGCGATGGGAGTTGGACCAGCGATTCCAGGCTGAATCAGAACCAATGACTGACTTTATCAGGAGTATAAATGAGAATTACGAGAGACTGGCCCAGCTAAGCCGGAGTTAACCCGGGTCAACAAATGCCTCGCACAGCTCCACCCGGATTTTAGAATTTTGTTGTGGGGAAGGAAGTTTGAGTCACTCAAGCAGCTAGCTAGTGAGGGTACAGAAATATGTAAGTTCCTTATCAAACAAAGGACTTACAAAGAGCCTGTCCCAGCAACGGATTCTATTGAGCCTAGTTTGGAGTGGTTAACTACAAGCCACCACAACAGGAACAGACCAGCCGAGCTAAGAAGACAGCAGAGAAGGAAATCAAGACTCTGCAGGGAACGCCAGCTAAGAGACAAAAATGGAGGCCAACAATAATACTCCAAAATGCTCGTTAGCCTTGCTCGATCCTCGTGGGTAGAGATTAGGACGGTACAACTCTACGCCACCTACTATTCCACACAAGGATCTGGATAGAAAGAAGAGTGATGCACCAAGAAGGCGGGTCTGTGCCCGGACGCAGTGGATCACGTGACATCTATCACAACTGCAGCTCAACCGAACATTGGCACCGAGAATGTCCTAATCAGCTAAAAAACGGGCAAGTGGGTCTTCTTCGCAACAGGGAGGGGGGGAAGACCAGATTCACCGCAATAATTGAAGAAGAAACGGGTGTGTCAAGATGCTGTGGACTACCAAAGGAGATACAAGTTAAAGGATTGCACCAGGATACGTCGTATGGACAACGGCCTCTGTTAGCAACCACCAGGCGCAGTATTCGCACGGTCGGACTGGCCGACACTGGAGCTACATCAACTACTATAAATAGCATTATGGCTAAAAAGCTAGAAGATATCAGTTAGCTTGAAATGTGAATGTAAAGGAATTCTTACCCTAGACTTATAACTAAGACTTGGTATCCCAACATAAGCTAATTTGTTTTAATTGCCTCGACTTACTTAAAGACGTTACACCACAAACCTAAACCGAGTACAATTAGTAAATTAAATGTTTATAGTTTGCTTCCGTCCACAGTGCGTAGACACCTAACAACTTTCTTGGGGGTACTCTTCAGTACACAAGCTCCCTAAAGAATTAGAGAAAGTCACTCGAACTGTTAGATACATTGGTAAAGGTGGTCACTTGCCTGAAAACAAGCTTTGGAACGAAACATACTTCAGTTACGAACCCTTTTGGGTGTCTGGTGGTTCGGTGATTTTTTTCTCAATCTTTAGCAATTAAATTTATGAGGCAATAAGGTCATCTATTCTGAAGTCACACAAAAGTGGGTGGGGGTATGTGGAGTTAAACTGTTTTAGACAGGATGGGGTTCACATAATTTAATTTACAGAGCAATATTTTTATCCTATGAATGTATTATCCTATTTCAGTTTGCCTGAAATACTTTACTCCAAACAAAATATGCTTACAGTAACTTTCAATGTTTATAACTAGCCTAAAACACTGGTCTAAACATTTAAGAACATTAATCATTTTCACGAATTATTTCTCTCTTCATCGGCCACGTAGGGCAGGGAACTGACTTTTGTAACGTCATTTTCTAAGGAGTGTTGCAGCAGTTGTGACGTAAGTGAAACGGGGAGGGTGGTGGTTCCATTGTTGCATAAAAATCCAACAGCCGACAAATACGTTTGTATCTCGTACATTCCACAGATGTTTATTTACGGTATTTTTTTTATTCTTACCGTGAGTTGTATATAAGGGATTCAACGTAATAAATACAACGCAATCAATCCATTCAACTGAAGGGCAGATACTGCTGTTGTCCTCGTCCTGCTAACATAATCTTGGTGTTATAGCAATTGTGGGTGCAGAACTTTTTTTTTTTCATTTCCTGCAAATGTGAGAGTTGCAGAGCTTTTTTTTCATTCCTGCAATTGTGAGAGTTGCAGAACTTTTTTTTTTCATTTCCTGAATTGTGAGAGTTGCAGAACTTTTTTTTCATTCCTGCAATTGTGAGAGTTGCAGAACTTTTTTTTTTCATTTCTTGAATTGTGAGAGTTGCAGAACTTTTTTTTCATTCCTGCAATTGTGAGAGTTGCAGAACTTTTTTTTTATTTCCTTCTTATCGGTCTTCATGGCAGTAGTCACAGCAGATCAAGTCTTATGGAGCACAACGCAGGATTGATATCGAGTGTGTTCTATTCTACGAGGTCATATCAATACTATAATTTGTGCGCAAGAAGCTGCTATGCAAAGACAGCCAGCAACTAGCGTAGATACCAACTATGGATAACGCCTTTATTTTATTTCTTACCTACAGAAGTTCTCCTTTGTTTTTAGTACAATGTCGTTTTGAATGCATTGTTCTAAACATTGTGCTACTTCTGCTCGTGGTTGGCATGGAGAATACTTCGTGTTTCGGTACGAGTACTGAATGTAAAGAAGACCAACAACAAAATATGTTATTTGGTATTTTAAACTACCAAACTTTAGTTACAATAGCAAAAAAAAATTGCAATCCTTACTTCAGTAAATCGGAAGGTAGTTTCAATGTTGTGACCCTGTTTCCCATACAATTTTGACGCACGAAGTGGAGCTAAATATTTCATAAAGGCTAAATCTTCTGCTGAATAATAAATTATCTGTAAGAGTGAAATTATAAGTAAATTCCGGTTAATAGATGCAAAGGCATTAACGCCTAATGCAAAGGTCCACTACTCGCAGTACCCTACATGTAGTACATATTCATTTACAAGATAAATATTAATTTAAACATTTTAAAATTTAGTTTCATAAAATTAGAGTACTGCACGTAAGCTGCTAATGGGCGATGTTTTTCATTGCAGATCATGACAGAATGAAAAACGATTAGCTAACGATTGACAAACAGTATTCTCTGTAGATGCTCGGTACTTACAGTACACATTGCACACCAGCTCAGTCTTCACACGAATTTTGTGCTGACAGTAAACATTTTCTGTAATCTGGGATAAAGAAATGTTTTCTGCCAGTGCACAAGTCATGTGGAGGCTCAGTTGGCACACATTGATGTATACTATTAGTGCAAAGCGTTTTAGACTGTACAATTCAAAACCACCAACCTAATCCAGTCCAACTGGCGGCTGTTAGAGATATGGTCAAAATCAAGAGTGACGTCACGCTTTGACGAAACTAATGGTTCTGTGACATCATCAAACTCTACAGCCAGCATGGGTAGTGGCGCTATTGTTATGACCATGTGTAAGGTTATAATTAACATAAATTTAATTACCGTAAATTCGTTTATGAACGTACATCGTTTGCTCTCGGACTGGACATAAAATGCGTGAAAATGGGAAGAAAAGAGGTGAAATTTTAATTGTTGTTTAACAGTTGTAGAAAGCATGTAGCTTAAGCCCATACAACGTATGGTTTACACACGTGTACATCAATTGCTGAGCCAAACTGTATCAAACAGTCGTGAGTTGTGCTGGATTGGATTGGTCATTTTCGCAGTTACAAAACTGTTCATAATATCTTACAAAAATCTCTTGTCCAACGCCTTTCACTTTTAGTCCTTCAAGATTACTCAAACTGAGTTGTTGCGCTGTGTTAATTCCTTCATACTTCAAACTATTTTCTAATAGACGACAAAAAAATATTCGTTAGTAATTCAGTTACACGAAGCAATAATACTCCACTGCAAAGTCTTTTCCTGGATTATTATTAAGTTACTTACTTGGATTGTAGGTGAAACAATTTCCTACAGGCGTTGGTACGATGTCTATAGTCCATGCACTCTAGGTACGTTTGCAATGGAAAAAGAAATTTAGGTCATCACATAGTTGATAATTGAGTAGCAGATAACAGATTTTATTACTAATTTGTATTGTTCATATTGACCCCTAAAGCATACGAAAAACATCTAAAAATAATCGTACACTTTTGGTAACAATGGGAGGCAAGATGGGGAGGGGAGGGGGAAGTAGGTGCCGACATCCTTTAATGTTTGTCAAACGGATAAGGTTTCCAAAGTCTCAACAAATTGTGATATGCAGCAAACCTAGTTCATTTGCTGTGCATTGTGGAAGGTGAGGCGCATATGTATATATTCATTTTGATTTCTTACTTGTATCGTACAGTTTGATTTAGCTTAAAGTTAAATCACTTCATCAGCAGACAAAAGAAAGCAAACCACGTCATTTCGAACACGTTATCGAAATCTGGTCATTTCAGACCTCTCCTTCCCCTTCATACACACAAAAAATATACAAGAGGCACTTCTGGATTTCCCCAATGCTGAAGAGGAGAATTCCATCACTTCGGTCACGTGGAAGAGGTGTTGAAGAAACACAAGTGTATTCTGAAATGCACAGCCCATTTTTAAACATTAAATGCGTTGATAGGTCCTTCACAAAACTGAAACGTAAACGACGTAGTGTTTGGGGGGCAATATATGCAAAGCTGAGCGTTTTTCAAAAGACGATGTTGAAAATAGTTTGGGAAAAGCCTTGCATAAATTTTGTGTGCTTTGATTGTGGGTATACCTACAGCTACTTCACTTCTCCACTCTTTACACTTCCTTTCACAGTTCTCCTTAACTCTTGTGGGACAAACAAGATGGCAATAAGTTGCGGGCTGTTAAAGACACTTAAGGAATTGCACTTGGCTTGTCGCCACCGTCACCAGGAAGAGTTGGTGCTAGCCTATGGACGTATTGGTCAAACCAACCTTACCCATTGCTTCCTTTTGAGGAGGTTATCCGTTCTGAATGACATTGGTGTCACCGGCCACACGATGCATCACGTTCTTGTTGGTATTTGTCGCTGTTTCACCTTCTATGGGACATTGCGTGTCAATTAAGTTACCTTTCTGTTCTCCAGTCCGGGGATTTTCCAATTTTTGCAGGCGGTACAGACATACGATAAGATCGAGATTTGGGGTTTGGTTAACACCTCTGTCATGTGTGGCTCTGTGACTGAGGTTGGCGCTAATGACCTATCTGTCAACACGTCATTAAATGTCAATCCCTCACCCCTTAACTTACAGTTTTTGTTCGAGGCACTTGACAGCTTTCGGAATGTTCCCTATTAACACAAACTAGTGGGCACTATGCCTTTTCTCTGAGTTGTATTTATAAACATGTTATTCAAACTAACAACAATATTTAAATCTGTTATTGTCCGTTTGCCTTACGTTTGTTGTACCTTTCACAGCATCTCGATCTGTAATAGGGTTCTTGTCTTCTGGAGTGCAATATCATTTTCATTGTAGGGTTCGACCGAGTCCGGGTAAATACCCGACCCGGTACCGGGTAATGCTATTTTTGAACCGGCTCGGTCTCGGTAAAAATTCGACCGAGTACAAACAGGGTAATAATTATTTGTTGAAAAAATTATTTTTTTATTTTCATACTTTCATTTATACCTTCTGGATCTCCCTACAACTACTTGCACGCAATAGGTATTCATTAATAAGCACAGAAAAAAATCAGATAAATTGCTTTAATAGTTTCGGAGAACCAATTTTTTTCAATTACAGGCTGTAAACGAACTAAAATTGAACATCTCCGTGTTGAGAAAACGTGTCCGTAAGTCGGCGATAGTTACGCTAAAAATCATTGTTCCCACCTGATAAGCGATAGTGTGAAGGTTTATAGGCTCCTTTTCCATTTTAGTTGTACATCGCAGCTGCTGTTTTAAATTTTTTAACGTTGTGAAACATCATCTATCTCGTGATTTTCAACAACGAACTGAACATAAGCGCTCACGTGAAATCCGTGTGAATCCATTGTGAAATCAGCGCGCCAAATCAGTCACGTGGTGCCAACTGGCCAATGAGGAATCGCGATCTTCCAATTGCTTTGGAAAGGCAGCTCGAGACCGCCAGAAACAGCCTCTTACATTCCATCTGATTCGCTAATGCCAAGCAGGCCTCGAGAAAATGTGTTGCGAGGCCCGGATAGAGAGGAATTCTAGCTTTTCAATGAACCCAAGATGGCGGCGCCCAGTCAAAACGGTTTGATCGTTATACCGCTGTCGAAAATGACCAGTTTTTTGATTTTGAACTTCGGAAAAAGGAACGAACACCACATTTTTGCAGTTTCTAGTGAAACTGCACTCAACTAAAGTGCTTTTTATAAAAGTATAGACATCGTTAACAACGTTTTGTTTACAGAAATCGATGCACAACGTATCGGGTAGCGAATTTCAGTTTTTCTCATGTCGATATTCTGCCCGAAAATTGCATTTTTCGACTGAATCGACTCGCACTTCCCCATAAAAGTTTCGACGTACATATACATTGTTACTCCACTTGGGCCACATCGTTGCTTAAAGGATTAAAGCCAACAAAGGCTTATTGTGAGACAAAGTAACCAAAATGCATTTTATATTTCATTTCACTTAATTATTTAAAAAATAAGAATTGGAACAAAGAATTGCTGGTCAATTTAATTTTTGACTTTACTAAACTTTATTTAATAACGTAAAGTTTATAATTAAAAAATTTGGAAGAAAGAATTACTGGTATTTTACAGTATTTAAAGTTGGTTTTGTCCTTCTTTTTTGCTTTCGTTCATTGTTATACTATGTGTATGAAATACCAAACTGTACGAAAGCAAAATGAAAATGACTGAAAGCAAAAAAAAAAAAGAACGAAACCAAAATAAAAAAATGCTGCATATTAAACATAAAGCAAAAATTGAAAATTTAGGACCCGGTTTTACTACTCGGACTCGGCTCGGTGGGTATTCATAATTACTCGGACTCGGCTCGGACTCGGTTTTTTGTTACCCGGTCGATCCCTAATTCATTGTCTTAACCATTGTATCCCCTCCTTCCACACTGTAGCGTTGGGTTCCTTCCACTTCGCTATAGCCCTCTTTTTTTTTCCTTTCCTTCTCCAACTCTTGCAATGACGATGCTTTTTCTTCGTGGTGCGCCATTGTTTGTAGGCCTAGTACGCCTAAAGCTAGTTCAGCCTTAAAATACCTCATGCAGTGGTAGGCATCAGAGAAATATAAAGTCCAGACTAAATCTTAACTCGACTGTGAAGTATTACGAAGTAAACATCAGTAGACTATATATAGATGTGAGGAAAATTCATAAAGCAGTTGGCATAAACAAAAATGGTTCTAGCTGGTTGCCAAGACAAGAGCAATAGTCCATGAAAAAGATGGAAAAAGATAGTCTGAAAGAGGGGGGGGGGGGATTGAGGCTTAATGGCGCGTCGACAACTTGGTCATTAGCACGTCGATAGTCTGAAAGAGAGTTGTGGGTATTACGTAATAGAAATACAAAACAAAAGCGAGTTCACTCCATTACAACAATCAAGCACAATTGAAAGAAATTAATACACTTAGTAAATGGGGGGGGGGGGTTGAGGCTTAATGGCGCGTCGACAGCTTGGTCATTAGCGCCAACCTCAGTCGCAGTGCAGCGGTCCGGGTTGCCACTGCACCACACATTACAGAGATGTTATTCAAACCCCGAATCTAAATCTCGTCATACATCTGTACCTCCTGCAAAAATTGAAAAACACCGGACAGGAGGACAGACTACCAGCCAATTGACGCGCAATGTCATGCGGAAGACGGAAACGACGACGAACACCATCAAGATGGCGACAATCAACAAGGAAGTGCCGGACCATAAGTGGTTAACAATACACAACGACAATAGTTATTGTTAGGCTGAGCAGCGGCTCACTTTAAGAGAACAGTAGTCTGATAGATAAGAGTAGAAATTATTAGTTAAGACATTGGTGTATGCATTGACAATATGGATTTAGAAAGTGAATAAATAAATACAGTGCAAAAAAAAAAGTAGAGAAAGTGAACACAAATGAATTTGGAGGAGTTAAAGTGGAAGGAGGACGAAGGAATTCTTTCTACAAGATGCGTAATTTCAAGAAGGCACCCATCACAGATTAATCGCGACCGTTGTACATTCACCATTTTAATTCATTATAACTAGTTCATCTGCGTCCTAAATTTGAAAGGATATTTGATCAAAAGAGATATTTTTATAATTTCAAGATAACGCCTATTACACAGTAACAAAAATAACGCATTAATAATATAATTTTTATCGGCAATGTTCGTCTGCGTTCAAAATTTGAAAGAAATTGTAATCTGAGCTTCTAACCTTCCATGAATGGCAGTCGTGTAAGGTTAAAACCTCAGATTATTCAACAAGAGTTGGCAAGGTTCACATTCACACCGAATATCAGGAGAAAATTATACACACTGTGATTGTTCGTCGACTGTTTGGTATGCTGACACATCCTACATGTTAATGATAATCCATGTTAGTAATGTGACACGCTATAATGTATAGCGAGGCGCCACTACGCGGTGCACCTTGCAATTACATGCTCTGCTTGTGCACTCTCTCAATATCTGCCTAAACGCAGCTATTGGCAGAGTGCCAACAGCCGGATAACGAGCTTGTTCCTCTACTCAAACTAGACGGAACCGGTTCGGGCCAGTTAGCCTGTCACGTGACGTAAAACCTGAAGGGGATTCCCCCCTCCTGGCCAGTATAAAAGCTGGCCGGCTGGGCCGGAATCGGGACTTGGTGCGGGAGAGACGGCACGCCCACAGTCTCTCTGCTCTGAACAGGGTCGGTTCAAGGGGAAAACTTGAAGACGTGGGCTCGTACCTGTAGCATTTGCTGGGATTAAACTCACAGATGCTGAAAAAAATCATTGCGTTTCGGAGCAAGAAATGGGAGCCGTAATGTATGCTGTATGTAAGTTCAGACCTTACATTGAAAACGCACCATTCTTGATCGAGACAGACCACAGCGTGCTGGCGTTCTTGAAGTCCTTGAAACAGCCTTCAGGAAGGTTAGCATGGTGGATTCTCGAACTTCAGGGAATGGATTTTGAGATAAGATACAAGAAGGGTTCACAGAACCAAGTGGCAGATGCAATCTCCACGATGTACGAGGATGAAGGCAAAAATCCAGTACTGATAGTTGATTGTAAGGTGGAAAACGTAAAGATAACCGAGAGACCCACCGGATTTCCAAGTTTGGAGCAGATCCGGACGGCGCAGATTGGTGACAGTTGTCATCGCGCCAGATTGCCAGGTTAGGTAATGTAGCTGAAAGCGCTTCAGCTGTGGATGGAAGTAACTTCAAACCAGGGAGGCTCTGCTTGCGTGATGGGATCTTGTGTAAAATCTATATTCCACGTAACGTTCGTGACGTAGCTGAAGGTAATACACGTTTCAAAGTGTTTTTACCGCAGTCACTACGGCACAACGCCATTGCTGCAATCCATTGCTCACCAATGGGAGGCCATTTTGGAGGATTTAAGACTTTGAAAAGGATGCAGGAGCTGGTAGGATGGATTAGCATGAAGAAAGGGGGGGGGGGGTGAGGCTTAATGGCACGTCGACATCTTGGTCATGAGCGCCAACCTCAGAAGGAGGACATAGTAGAGTTCGCACGCAGCTGTGACAAGTGTCAAGACTTGCAAAATTGATACTTCGAAACCTACTGGGCTCCTGAAGACTATTGATCCTCCTGATGCCCCTTGGATAAAAGTATCCGTCGATCTTCTTGGTTCTCTACCAACAACCCCAAGAGGGCGGCACTGGATACTTGTAGTCCTGGATGAGTTCAGTTCGTAGCCAGAACTTTTTGCTCTCAGGACGGCCAAAGCGAAACAAGTTGCCGAGTGTGTGAAAGAGGTTGTCCTGCGTTGGGGATTTTTTTCTAGAATTTTTCTGACAATGGACCTCGTTTCGTTGCTAATTTGTGGCGTTGTTTGTGGAGAAATTGGGGTATAAAAGCCCAATTCGCAACCCCTTACAATGCTCAGGCTAACGTCGTCGAGAGGCAGAACCGCGTCATCAAACACATGTTGCGATGCTTCACTGCAACTCACAACGAACGTGGAAGGGGGGGGGGAATTGAGGCTTAATGGCGCGTCAACAGCTTGGTCATTAGCTCCAATCAAGCATCTTCATTTGCAGGAATTCGCCTTTGCAATGCGAAGTTCTGTGTCTGAATCTATCAAGTTCACTCCCAGTGAACTGAACATCGGACGAAACCCAACCGGTCCGTGGGGACTTGAGTTAGACCAGCTAACAACTGGACCTCTACCCGAGAAAACACGTGGCAAGGAAACGGTTCAAATGGAGATCGTACAGCGTTTTTCTGAGATGTATAAGTTGGCTAGGCAGTCAATGAAAGCATCTAGGGCACAGTAAGAGGCCTACTATGACAGACGACATAAGGCTCTAACCCTAAAGGGGGGGGGGGGGAATCGAGGCTTAATGGCGCGTCGAGTCATTAGCGCCAACCTCAGTCACAGTGCAGTGGTCCGGGTTGCCACTGCACCACACATTACAGAGATGTTATTCAAACCCCTAATCTAAATCTTGTCATACATCTGTACCTCCTGCAAAAATTGAAAAACACCGGACAGGAGGACAGACTTATCGCCCAACTGACCCTAAAGGTGGGAGATTTTGTATTCCGCCGTACACACACGCTATTAAATGCAGCGCGAGGTATAACTTTATCCCTGGCGCCCAAATTTGCTGCCTGTTTGTAATTTCGGCCCAAAAAACCGAGAAAACATTCATGTTGAGACGTTAAGACAAGAAAGGGAACTGGTCCACTTAGCGTAAACCAACTTAAACCCTATTTTTTCCCTGCTAAGGAAACCCCAAAGGTTCCTGAACAAGAAAAATCAG
>JAHWFP010187941.1:0-14827 GCA_023313725.1 Lithobius niger | reverse complement strand
AAAAATAATCAAATTGTGCCCTTAGTTAGACTTTCTTGAGGCAAGTGTCCCTCCCCCAAGTAGGCCTGAAGAGGGGCGTAATTTTATCGTATTTCATACTGTTTTATTTTTATATTTTAGTTCAATTTTGGTATTTTCATTTATTCACCAGTAAGTCTTTTTTGCGTGGTAGTGTTATCGATTTAGGTTTGATTATCGGTGTTTTTTTTGTCCGGCGGGAAGGGGGGGGGGCTACAATTTCCAGTTTGCCCCGCCCCCAGAAAAAAATCTTAACCGCGGCCCTGCAAGACAAAAAAAAAACACTGAAAGGGTAGTGTGACAATAAAAAAAAGCGATTTAATTCAAATTTTTGGTAGAGTGACGTCCTCGGAGGTGTAGAACGTCGCTCTACCGAAAAAGTCCTTTAAATAGCATACCCGGCCCATTGTTGCAAAATCCATGCTGTAACTATTACTTAAAATAAATAGACGTAAATCGCTGTAAATAATATTAAGGAAAATTGTAAATTAGCCAACAGCGAAAATTATGCACTAGAAATAGCGTACTTTACTTTACTTTATTTGCAATAGCACTGCGGTGCCGTTCAGGCTTTACAGCAAGGATTACAAGTATATATATATATATATATATAACAGTGTGAGTAAGGAAAGTTGAAAGGTGTAAATAGAACAACATGTAAATAGTATTTCAAAAAAATAGTAATAAATATATTTACACATCAATTTCTAATAATTTACGACCTGGAAAACAATCGGTAGTTACGTAGTTCAGTAAGCCACCTTTATGCACTTACGTTTCGTCGGAGTGGAATGACCCGGATTCGAACCGGCTACCCAGTTTGCCCCCAGATCACTTGCATAGCGCCTTAATCGCTACGACCACGTCCTCCACTGGCAATTTGAGCCAGTGAAAGACTTGGCTGGCCATAACGATTAAGGCGCTATGCAAGTGATTTGGGGACGAACTGGGTAGCTGGTGCGAATCCAGGTCATGCCACTCCGACGAAACGTAAGTGCATAAAGGTGGCTTACTGATCTACGTTATTTCTAGTGTATAATTTTCGCTGTTGGCTAATTTCTGATGTTCCGTAACTATTACTTATCACAACATAACGTTGTGCTACCTGCATGTTAATATTCTGTAAAAAGCACTTGACATTTATGTCATTTAAAGCAAGCTGCAGTTTACATTACAGTTTTGAAGCTAAGCTAGATCGTGGCTAACACCTGTCTAAATTCTATGCATTGTAATTCGAATGAAAATTCCTCAAATCTTACTGTCGAAAACAATAGAACGTCTTCTTTAACGACGACCAGAGTCGCTAATCACCACAACAATGTCATTCACGTGACTCGACAATAATAGCTCACCTAAAACCATTCCCAACAGTGCTAGTTCAACTCAATTTGTTACGCTGTAATATTTCACGTCACTCACAAGTTGAGGAGAAAAAAAACAACTCCCAGAAAAACGCGCTAAGACAATTACATCTCACATGAAAAGAGGTTGCATATTTCCCCAGCAACCTTCGAAAATCAAAGCAGTCGGACCAAGTTTAAGGTAGTTGAATTATTTCGTTACTTCACGGATTGGAAGCCATTGTAATGAGAAAACGTCATTGTATCGTCGCTCATTCACCCACATCAATAAACTACAAGACAAGAGCACAAGGCAGAAGCTCATTTACGTATTTGCTATTAAGATACATTGAAGATTGTAGTACCATAGCGCCGAAATACAACACAAACAGCCCCACGTACGTCACACAACCCACAACCACCTTACTTGCACTGAATAAATTTCTGGCATTTTGTTAAACTTTACGTGCGTCAGATTCAAACCGACATTCTCTTGGTTTGGAGGACAGGACTCGAAACACTAGGCTACACCTTGTCGCCTGGTTCTTCAGTGACGTGTTGCGATACTGCGTCACTTGGGGTCAATGCAAATAAATGCAACGTCACACCCGTTGTTTCCACTTGGTCTCCGACTTGATTTGTCAAAAATTTCTCTAAATACGATACAACGAATGGGTAATTTACTTCCAGTTCTTTTAGCCGTAAAAGCAAAGGCGTAAAATCGAAAGCCGATCTGAATGAAGAATATTGGCTTGTCGCACTGAAGTGCGGTGTGTCTTATACGATTACATATGAAACAAATGTTCGTATCTCTGAATGTACAATGTATCTGAAGATTACAGTTAAATGAAACAGGAAGCACATTGCCAGTTCTTTGCCCCGTAATTTTACGGAAATTTTTAGCAATGAAGTCGTTCGCAGTGTTTAGCCCCACTTTCCCTCGTAAGGGCGCGTTTACGCAGCAACTCCCCTTGGCATTCTCGCAGCTAGAACTCAATCGCGATGGCAAAGGTGACATTGCCATGGTAACAACGCTAAATGGATTAGCTAAATCCGACATCGTTTGAGTAAATACTTGCAGTCTTATAATCCGTGCCATAATATAAAGAATTCCTCATGACGAAACAATTTTCCCAAACGCTTCTGAACTCACGTTATTTGCTGTTTTCGTTGCGAGGCGGCAGACATAAAACAGCCGCCATGTTGGAATTTGAGGTGATTTCTAGCTTCTAGCTGCGAGAATGCAAAAGTGAGTGGTTGCGTAAACGTGCCCTTACCCTCGCTTACCTACCTCAGCAACATTGGTTAGTTCGCTCACATGGGTCAGGACGCGTTTACGCAACGCTTCGCCTTTGCACTCTCGTAGCTATATGAGCGTCGTTAACGAATCCATTTGTTTTTTAACGGTTGCGTGTCTTCCTATAGTGGTTAAATCCGACGATCAAATGTTATTATTTCATTGGGTGATGCCGAGGAAGTCTGTTAGCTACAAGGAAGCAACGATGTTTTAATTTACCGTGTTTTTTTTTAAATCCACTTGACTGCTATTGAAAAGATTGTTATAGGCTATAGTAACGACGGATTGACAAAGTCGTCACGATCAAAAAAGAACGGTAATAGGTAGGACAAGAACAAGAAGCACGAACACGCCATTTTCCACGTGTACAAACTTACTTCCGGTTCAGACCAACGATTAAATGAAGGAGACGGCCATGCTGGAGGAAGTTACGTCATGTTCACCTGTCATAGACGCAGCTCCCTTTTTTACTAAAGTAAATACTTATTCTCGTCGTGATTTTTTTTATGAAATTGTTATTTTTGAAATTGGTATGTTTATTTGTGATCTTTAGGTCACCAGTGAGAAAGATTGAACAGCTACTTAGCTCGGCTGGAGCCTGTAGCCAGTACCAGCCCCAGTAGTGCAGTGGTTAGAGCGCCCGGCTAGTATACGGGATGTCCTGGGTTCGAGTCCCAGTCGGGGCAGTAGTATTTTCTTTATTTCTCAGACTAGTGTATTGTGTATCCTCACAAGGCCAGTCTTTAATGCAGACTGCTTGCTTCATTTACCCTTTACCTTGTGATTTATTTCTTTATGTTTTTTTTATTGTGATAACAATGGCTCACATATGTAAACCGAAAGCTTTTCTTTTTTAAAAATCCGTTGGGAGCAAATCCACTAGTCACGTGCTTCCTTGCAGCACTCTTGATTGGTTGTTCGGGCTACGTTGGCGGAAGTGGTGAATATGACGTCACACTACGGTGCGAATCAGTATATTCTTCGAAAATCAACACTACCGGAAATCGGGAATGAACCATCTTCTCTAGTCGTTCCATCTTTGATCACGATCGTAGCCTAGTCTTCCCAGCCGTTCTAGCTCTACAGAAGACTAACAAGCGCATTCCAGACATCCACTCAAGTCTGAGTGGGGATAAAGGTGAGTGTAAAGTTCCAAACGCGCCTACAGAAGTACCCTCAGAAGTTAGGATGCTCACATTCGCTTTTGTGGCTGTACTAAAATTGTTGACCGTTACCTTAGATATTTACATTTACATTTCCCCTCTCCACTCACACTTTTCTGGAATACCGCTGTGTAAGCGCCGAAGCGAATATTTTTTGTGGGTTTCTGACAAACCTTGCAATAATTTCCGCCATTTTCTTAATATTAGCCGATTTTAATGTTTCAGTATATGCCATTTTACTCGTCACGAGAAGACCTTTTCACTGGATCGAAAGAATGAATACACAACAGATTAAAGCGTTGAGAAGTTATTTAATGAAAACTAGTTAAGACGCTATTGCACAAAATAGTGTTAAAAAAAATCATTCCTCGTCCGTCGATTTTTGTAGTTTTTGTGCCCAAGCAAAAACATCTTTATGTCGTTGTTGGGCTTAACGGGTGAACTTGTTTCGCCAATGACCGATTTATATTTCGCATGAATGGTGGTATTTTTTTTTTGTTATTTCTTTTTCTTGCTCTTTTTACGTTTTAAGGTTAAACGAACGAATACTTTTTTTTTTCATTTCATTAAAAAATATATATATATATATATGCTTGACGCCTTGTGGCATCTAATGAAAAAATTGTGTGATTGAGTCATTTTTAGAATGGGCTTGTTTGCGTGACTGTCTATTATAAATTAAGACTATTATTTTTAGGTAGTGTAAATATAGTAGAAGTATAGCTTCGGCGTTGGATAAGAACTAAAATCTATCGCCCCCTCCCCCCAACAAACAAAAATCATAAGGAATATGTTCGTAAGCGTTAGATCTGAAAACGGTTGCACATAATAAACAGGACTAACTAAAAAATTTACAGCACTGAATCTGTCTCTTCGGTTCATGTGCCCTATTCGAATTCTGCCAGGTTCGCTTTTGTTGCCGCATAAGCGATGTTAGTACACAATGATGGCGCGTTACTTGCGTTCGGCATTTGAAAAGTTGGCAGTAAAAATGTTTTATCTTTTACTTTGAATGCCTGGCTCGAAAAGCTTATCAAACAATTCTGACGTAGCAAAGTTTTTTTTTTTGTTTGTTTTAAATACATACATAACTTGTGCTTAAAATCCGGCGTGAATGTTTTTAACCATTAAAGCAGTTAAACATTACCCAAATCGAGAGAATAAAAACATACATCTAGAAGGAGCACATATGTAATACCGATATCATATATGTTTCATTATCATGTTATCCGTCACAAATAAAGAACCACCTATGTGCCCTCCAGTTCGCAAAAACTTCCAACCTGCTCTTGCGGAACAGAACGTTGCAAAAACATCAAAAAAGCACCCCCCCCCCAACACACACACACACAAGGGAGGTCTCCGTTAGTCGTTCGTGACTGATTCGGGATCTGTGTGGTTATTTTTTTATAATCTGTTTGAAGAGTTTAAAGATTTGCAGTTTTGACTGGTGCATGTTTGCAGTATTGATTGGTGTTTTTGCCACAAACACTTAAAGTTTGTTCCTGTTTAATGTTTGAATTATTTGATAACGGATAACAAGATCCCGAAACGTCGCATTCTTACGCATGACGTATGTAATCCACCCAAAACTATAAAACTGGTATCAGAGAAGCCACCAAGCTTCCGAAAAAGCTGAGCCTTTGAAGGTAGTGATATCATTCAATCAGGGAAAGGTCGCCAAGGTTAAGCTGATTAGCCAAGTTAATCGCACCGACTGACAGTTCGAAAGTTAAATGAGAACTGGAACACAGCTAGCTACCAATCTTCAAAGTTTTCATTTAACGCCCTGCTCGGTATGATCAACTTGACTAATAAGATTAACCTTGGAAGCCTTTGACAATGAACCATTGTCCTTGACAGTGTTATCTCGGTATTTTCTTTAACCGTTTGGTATTGTTTGTTGGATGATCGTACGGGTTGCTTGATTACTTCCTCATCTAGTCTGTTGATTTTCGTTGATTTTGGTGCGACGTTCTGTTTACCTTTGATATTTTGGGTTGCGAGTATGATTATTTGTATACGTTTTATTTTCTCCTCTGTGTTTGTTTTGTTGCTTTTTTTTTCTTGTGTGTGGATTTAATTGGTTTGTTTAATTTTTATTTTTTTTTGTAAAACGTTGGATGCCTCATGGGGGCGAGGGGTAATCGTCTAACTGTAAAATCGCATGATTGGAAGAACTTACACAGTAAAACAGTGTAACGGAAAATCGTCTAAAACGAAATTGGTATAATGGAGAATTGTCTAAACCGATATTCGCATAATGGAAAATCGTCTAACACGAAATTCGTATAATGGAAAATCGTCTAATATCCCTGCGTCGCTCACGCTACCACGCTCGCTGCGGCTATACATTTAATATCAGAAACCGCAGCTACACTATTGTTCAGTTAGACTTTTATCCATTGTAATATCCAATGATTTTCCAGATTTTTTATTAAGCAGATATTTGGCAATTCTCCCATTAGACGACTTTCCAGCTAGACTCTCGTCGGACGAAGGAATTTAACAAGGAATTTAAAAAAAAAGTACAGTTCCAGCAAAAGAACCTGAAAAAAATACGGAAATGCATAAAATCGTATGCTGTTAATACAAAACGAAAAGAGTAGAAAGGGTAGAAGGGCTGCATTTGGGTAGAATCGTGTCTTTTGACGACACTTTGGCCGTTTCATCGCGTTTTTTGTCTCAAAGGGTTCAACGGGTTTTAGCGAGCGTTAACCGCACCCGGTCATCAGCCCGACGAAACCCTAAGGCCCTATGTCTGCAGCACCCAGAAGGGATTCCCAGGAAGTCACCCACCCAAGTACCAGTCGGGGCCAAAGCTGCTTAACTACGGTGCTGTTTTTTTTGTCTCAAAGGGTCTCGTTCTCATGTTCAACAATGAATTTTAACAACAATACGAAAACAATCCATCATTAAAAACGTATGATGTGCGTGCGTGCGTGTTTGTACCGCTACTCCTCTGGAACCAAGACACCTACAAAGATGGGGGTATGACCAAATGGAAGATAATTAAATTGCGCTTCGGTTAGGCCTACTTCAATCGCTGTGACTTGATATTATGACTCTCAAATACGCGAAAAACTTTGCTAAAATAAACGTCAAAGTTCTTTTTTTTTACCCTCATGATGTTTGTTCATGACATCATAGTTTTTTCATACAAACCTGCTCGAGCGAAGCAAGGCGACGTCAACGGAGCAAGCGATATGGCTAGTCTTATTTACAACAATGTGGTGCAAAGAAAAATGCTAAAATAACGCAACGAACGACATAGAAGCGATATTACAACAATGGAAAGACGTTGTTAAAACATTGTTGAGCGTTGTACCACAACTACCGGGCATTTCAATTGCATTAGCTTGCAAACAGCCTTTAAGGCTGCTTGAAGGTAAAAACGAGATTCCTCGATCTCTGTTGAGTTGGCTTACGGTACGTTGGTGGGTAGCAGTGTCGGCGTTTGTGCCATGAACCCGACGCAACAGAACAATTTTACTCCATCACGAATAATTAAATTTAACTAAATTACTTTTTGGAGTTGAATAATGTGCACGCGAATGTTGGAAATGGACAAGTGCATGCTAGTGAATATCCGTCGCACGAGAGTAAAACGTAATACTGTTATAAAAAAAATTACCATTATACAAATTGGACTCTTTTTAAAGAAGCGACATTAGCTGTAAATACATTCGTTTTACGAAAGGTACATTTCGTTCTTAGGGATTCTGTGACATCACACCTTCCCTTTTTACTATTTTCTTTAAAGCTTTTCTCGTTCCAATTTCGGTTATTGTCTTCAAATTCGTCGTCGAATGACAACCTTTATTCACTAAATCGTCTTGAAAACTGTAAACGTCTCGTTACCTAACCATCACGTTACGTAAACTTCGACTTATTTGTATTGACGATCGGTTACAGCATGGTGACATCTAGACACACGCTAGTGTGTCGCAGCCAAGTAATAGTCGATCATCCCATTGTAGGCATCCGATTGTTAAAAAATTGATTGTTTATGATAAAAAGGCGGTCTCACTAGCAGACATGTGACTGTTAACTGTAAGCAACTAAAAGCATATTTTGGCATGTTGAGAATAAATCCCAATGCGACAGAAATCTTTCAAATTGTGGTAATTGTAAGGATAGGTTAAGGGATAAAGAAAAAAAAGTTAAAGGATGAGTATCCACCATTCATAGAGAGAAAGATGCGTCAATACGTTGTTTTTATGTTACTGACTAGCTAGTAACTAGTAACGCTAGCCCCATGTTAAATCCCATAGACTCATTGCGCATGGCTAGCGCAAAATTGAGAAGGCCTACGTAGCTGAATTTTGGCAAACGGATGCTTGGTCCTTTTGTTGGTTTGGGGGTTGTAGGGGTCAAGACAAATGCGTGAGAGGGTTTTGAAATTCGCCACCAGCGAATTTTAATTTCGTTTGTTTTCCAGGTTGCAACCAAAGATTTCAAGCAACAATGGCTTGAACAATCAAGACTGGTCCTTAGATTTATTGTTAAAGCCAGGACGAACTAACAACTGAACTTTAACGAAGGACAAAATAAGGAAACAGTAACGTTGCCGTGGATTGCGTAAGAATAAAGGGATGCACATTAGATGAAGGTTACTCAACAATACGAGCATACAAGAGCTACCGGGTTTTTTTGTGAATAACCCCAAACTAAATTGCTTTGCGTTCTGCTGTTTTAGGAACAGCGACCATGGGGGGTTCTGCATACTAAATGTCAACGAAATCTTGAAAAGTTAAGAAGAAGGTGCAGGGATAAACAAAACAACTGAAGGGGATGTGCTGATTGAGTGAGCGAAGCTCACGAAATCAGCGATTCTTAGCCAGTGTGTGCAAAAATGGGATTGAAGCAACTTAAGCATGTGAAGAATGGTCATACAATAAACTAAGCCGTGTCAATTTGACTAATCTAACGGCTAAATGGCAAGGATACATTTGAAAATTATAAATGCGAAAATTTATAGAAATAAAATTCCTCTAGAAAAAAGGTACAGATGAAGATAAGACGATGTAACTTTATGTACGGTTACAGTCCTATGAAAGTTGTGATATCCACCCAAAACCAAAACTGGTATAAAAACCCGCCAAGTTTCCGATCGGCCTTTAAAGGTAGTGATATCATTCAACCAGGAAAAGGCCGCTAAGGTCAATCCTATTAGGCAAGTTAATCGCACCCAATAATACTTTGAGCGTTGAATGAAAACTTGAATGAATGAAAAATGAAAAATGAATGAAAAATGAATGATTGCTACAACGAGTAGCAATCTTCAAGTTTTCATTTAACTTTCGAACTACTAGTCGGTGCGATTAACTTGGCTAATTGGATTGACCTTGGCGGCCTTTCCCTGGTTGAATGATACCACTAACATCAAAGGCGGATCCTTCTTGGAAACTTCGCGGGTTTTTATACCAGTTTTGGTTTTGGGTGGATTATATTTACTTACAATTTACTAAGTCTCGTTGTTGTTGACCCAGCCCTTTTTTTCACTTCAAACTAAAAACGCAACTCGTGGTCATCTTTCCTCATTTACGGCTGTTTCCTGTGTTTTGTTTTTCTTTTTTCTGAAAAGTTGCGTTCATTCGTGTAACGCCCGCCCAACTTCTTTTGCCTGTGCTCGCTCAATCAGCGCACCTTGTTTCAGAAACTCGAATGTTCGACAATCAAAACCAAGAGGTCTGCTTTGTCCGTGCGTCGTCCAACCATTTGAAGCCATACAATTTTGAGACCTATATCGCTGATGGGTGACGCAAAATACGTCGTACTTTTATTTTTTTATTTTTTGGCCGCCAAGTTTTTTTTTTGGCCACTAAATTTTTTTTTCTGATTAGTTTGCCTGAACCGTAACCTTTTTGCCATTTTTTGGAAAAAAATCATGCCCTATTTTGCTTTTCTGCACTGAAAAAATGCTGGCCGCAGCGAGGACACCCCTAAAAAGAGAAAAAAAATCCAGGTAGCCCAAAAAAGGGCGCCAAAAATGGTAAAAAAAAAAGTGAGTGAGCAGCAAAAAAAAAAAGTTCCCCAGAAAAATAAAGCCTTAGCATGCCCCTTTTACTGAAAGTTGCCCCCCCCCCCCCCTGGGGGATGGGGGGGCACGCTAGTGTGGGGGGGTAAACAAAAAAAAACCGAAGTTCTTATTCGAAGCGTTATTTAATCATCTTCATTTGACTTCACCCCGGTAGCTCTTGTATGCTCGTATTGTTGAGTAACCTTCATCTAATGTGCATCCCTTCATTTACTCTCCTTGTTAGTTCCTCAGATCCAGAGGAGAAGAGGCACACACACACACACACATACACACGTTGTAGGTTTTTAATGATGCACATACAAGTTCGACATAAACTTCGAACAGTCTGAAGAAATAACGAATTTTACTTATTTTTATTATTTTACTATTAATAGATGCCTCCAACACCCCCTCCCACCAAAGAAAACAAAACATGCTGAGTTTTTTTTTAATATATATATTAATTTCTTTTGAGCCTTAAGTTAACCGAAGCGCTCGTATGGCTGAACCGGGTCTATTTTGAAAATTTCCAGACTTTTAAAGAAGCAGAAATATCTGGTAAAGGGCGGTGCCAACCCGTGGATTCGATCCGGGAAACCTCCGATCATCGTAGGGGCCGAAAGATTGTCCAGAATTGGTCAGAATAGTTCCCATAGGCGCTGAAGGAGCATGGTAGCCTCTCACGCTACCGGCATTCCTGGCGGGGTCTTTGCCAAGGTCCTCTTTCCAGGGGTTCGACCAGACCCCCAAACCTCCAGCAACCAGGCTGAGCTCTCTCACCGCTCAGCCACGATGATCACAACATACCTGACCACCTGGGAATCTGGATGCTGCTGACATAGGATTAGGGTTTCGTCGGGCAGATGACCGAAAGCGATTAACGCTCGCTAAATCCCTTTGTACCTTTATTTGTTGTTGAAACTCTTCAACTCGGTTCTAATAGCCAGCATGTTGAAGCAGTATTTCGTTTGATACTGATTGTTACAGACATTGCCAGTCGCTCCCCCTTTTTTCATTTAGTCCATGATAATTTTGCTAAGTGCATCCCAACCAAAGCGTGTGACATATTACATATAGGTGGCGTAAAGAGGTGACAAACCTACACCTCCTGTTGCGAGTTTAATTCCGGATTTCAACGTTGGAATTGTACCACCCCAGCAATGTTACGCTGATGACGTCATTTGTGAAATCTGCCAAGCTCGAAGTCCACATGACGTCAAATTGCAATGTGCCATTGTCACTCTAAAATTAATACTCATTGTTGCTTGAAATAATCCGATTTGATCAATTGTTGTAACAATACATAGCTATGATTTGTCTGTACATAATGCTTAACATCAATTGTAACGGCTCAAGCTCGCTTGATCTTCTGCCGGGTGCTCCCAATAATTAGGTTTTAACCTAAAATTCCATCCGCCACCAACTCACCAACTCCCCGCATCCAAAGGTAATTTCGCCCTATAATTAGAATTTTTCCCAATTTCCCCAATCCCCGAACTTGGAACCCTGTTGCTAGTTCAGCACTGCAACCCCGTAGCTAATGACACATTTATGACGTACACATTTTGCTGTTGTAGCCTAGCTTTAATAATATACGGATTGCAGTGTAGAACGGCTTAAATTAAAGGTACGCATGTGAAGTTTTCGTGGGTACATTATTCATTAACGTCCATGCTGATTACGAGTTATAAAGTGCTCTAGATGGCCACCATGCTGTTTGCAACACTCCCTCAATCGAATTAAGAAATTATCCATCACCTTTTGCAACGTTAAAACCGCAATTTTGTTGATTTCGTGTTGAATATTGGCCTTCAGTTGGTCTGTAGTGCTTGGTTTGGGATGATACACACGGCCTTTAAGATATCCCCACAAAAAGTAGTCGCAGGGGTTGAGGTCTGGGCTTCTTGATGGCCAGATGTTGACAGTGCGGCGTGAGATAAGGCGGTCATCAAAATGTTCAGCCAGAAATGCAAGAACCTAATCAGCACAGTGTGGAGTGGCACCATCCTGCATGAAGAAGTGGTCCTCTAAATTCCAACCTTTAGCTCGTGCAGCTGGAATGAATTGTGCTTGAAGCATTTGCCTGTAATTAAATTGATTAACAGTTTCATCAAACCAAAAAGGGCCGATTATTCCCGAACTTGTCATGGCGCACCAAGCTGTAACCTTTTCCGGATGAAGGGATTGTTCAACGTACTGATGTGGATTTTCTTCACCCCAAAATCGCATTGTCTGCTTGTTGACATGCCCACTGAGAGTAAATTGGGCCTCGTCAGTAAAAAAAAAAATTGTGTTCTGGAACGCAGGGTCGTCTTCCAATCGTTCTAACCAGAATTTTGCAAAGTCGTTTCTTGTTTCTGTGTCTAATGCTGTGATCTTCTCCAAAATTTGTATCTTATACGGAAACATGTGCAGATCGTGTTTTAAGATTCGTCTTACTGTTTCTCTGTTTAAAACAGTCTCTTGAGTAGCACGGCGCACAGATTTCCTCGGACTACGGGTAACAGTTTCATGGACAAGCTTCACACTTTCTGCTGTGCGGCCCGTTAAGGTCTGGTTTTGTTTGTCGTTTCTTATGGATCCAGACGTTTTCCATTTGAACACTAATCTCTGGATGGTTGGCCGGGTCGGAGTTTTCTTCAGTTTGACTCCGAATTGTTTAGCGTATGCTCGTAACGTGGCGATCATTGACTTTGTTTCATTAAATTTGTCAACAATCCAAACTCGCTGCTCGATTGAGTAAACGTCAGCCTTGATGCGGGCAGCGATACTCTCGTCGCGTGCCCTTGTACGCTTTATAGATTTACTTTCAAAGCCGTGTAGCTATAAACTTCACAAAACACACTTTCCGTTGCTGTATTGTTATGAAATCTGTGATGGCAGGCTTAGGCTCAGCGATCATTTGAAATGAGTACACCATAAATGTGTCATACTGTACTTAGTTTAGTAGTCAACGAATGAAATAGCCCGAAACTAACTAATACAAATTCTCCCAAGTAAGCCTAATGCCGTTGACATTCCAGTTTAGGCCCTAAGCCAAGGTTAGTGTCGCCCATGAACTTCAGGTGAGCCTGAGCACACGATCGCTCATATTTAACATTAAACAAACACCAAAACTGAACCACGACTACCATCCTTGTTCCATCGGTTAAGGTTAATTTGGAATTCCAGCAACCCCTTGACAAGCACCACGGCACATTTTCGAGCTAGTCCCTTAACTGTGGGGTTGGCATTGGGGCGGCTCCCACACGTACTAAAAAACCCTACACTTCAACACACATTCAGCCTCCAACACACAAACCTAAACATCCAACACACAAGATGAAGTCATGTCCAGGGACCAAGCATTTTTTTTAAAGTGCATTAAACTCAAAATTAGCACTGACATCCTCAAAACTTTGGAAACCTTACGTGAGGGGGGTGCCAACAAGGTGTTTTTATAAATTTCTAGTGCTGAAATTGTCCAGTGTCAATTTCTATTGCTGAAATTGAGGCTTAGAAGAACGTGTTATGATTTAGTTGTATCTAATGTACAGTGTTATTTTGCAAAAGTAAGAATGTCCGGTGTTGCTGCAATTAAAGCAAATAAACACACTAGCAATCAGAGCAAACACGGCAAGAAGGAAACAAAAACACACAACACAACGAAAAAGGTTCTCAAAAAAAAAAAGGGAACAAAAAAAATTAGAGATTGCAGAATTAGGAGGCTTAGAATTGTATATTTCCTCTAGCTTGGTTACTGTTTTATTCTGACTATACCCCATAGGGCCTAAAAAAGATTCACCCCTACCCCACACACATATAGAAAAGACTTTAAAAATCCTTGGTTCCTCCCTCCCCCCCCAATTCCTCCGACCAAGGGTGGGGGGGGGGAGAGAAGCTAGACTTAAAAACAGAGGGGCGGATGCACACTTGAAAAAAAAAAGGGGAAAGTTTTTTTTTGGTGTTACTTGCTACCTGCGCCCCTCCAAATTGTAGGACCATTTTATTGCACTGGACAGGTAAAAAGAGATTTGGGTTCAAATAGGGCATGTTATTTTACCGCTTTGTTGATCAAAAGAGGTTCAAAATAGAGGGAAGTAACGTGCCACCAAGTGCCCCATTATAGCTACTCCCATGCCTCCGACCCCGAACTCTCCCCACGCAATAACGAACGTTCCCTAATGTTGTAACGGTCCCTCAGCTGAACAGCCAGTCGGCAGCGTCCTTAACAAAAATTGGCTTCGATCAAACAGACAAAACACCCCCACCTTCCATACGCAGACAGTATTTGCTTTTGAAAAATTAAGCCTAAAATGACGGCGGATAACACGAGTCGGCAAACATAATTCACGTTGCCTAATCACGCGACGATAGGAATATTACAAGGCTGATGGAACCCAGCGTGTGGCCAACACCACTTTTGTGTTGCATTATGGATAGTAGGGCTGTGTACTCCACTCAGACTAATTGGAGTTTATGGGGCTGATGGCATGCCATAGTGGTTGGTGCAACGACAAACGCAAACGGACCTTCAGTTATGTTTCTCCATTTCCATTACGTGAAACCCCCAGCGCGCGGCCATTACGGGACGCGGTCGTTTACAGAGATCCGGCGAGTTAAGAGCGACGATGGTTTCCAAGCATTATTGCTGTTTTGTTATCCCGTCTGTAGATCTGCATGGGGCTGAGATCGAGGAAGGCCTCAAAACCAGTCGAGACCTACAATAGAAAAGGGCCTAACTGGCGACGGGCGGTGGGTTTTCGGCCACGATACGAGGTTATCCGATATAATTCGAAATCTAATACAATCGTATTGACGTTTTAGAAGTTTTATAAGATGGTTTAGTCTAACGGCTGGCTCCTGTATAGGCTGCAATGCGAAAAAGGAAATACTTCTAAGGTTTTGTTGGAGTATTTGTTCGAAAGGTTTCACGTGGACTAAACAGTACAGTAGCGTAGCAGTGCAGTATATGAAATCTTACAGAAGAGTTTGTGTTTCTTTGCTG
>JAHWFP010187940.1:0-28983 GCA_023313725.1 Lithobius niger | reverse complement strand
TGAACAACGAAGTAAACAACGATGTTGTTGATGTAGAAAGCAGAAAAATCCTCAAGGCCTGATGAAGATATCTGGGTGGTATCGAAAATTTGTTGGACTAAGCACGAGTCCGAGTTGTGAATTTTAGCGAACTTGGTAGTGTTATTTTATAGCGGATCTGTAACGGTTAACGATATAATTGATAACAGATGGCGCCACTGTACAGTCGTATAATTTTTCCATTCATATAAATGTGTAATAAATCCTCTTTTGCAACGTTTAAAACGACTGCACAAAGTTCACGTTTTCAGGTAAAGATTTGGCCCATATTGCTCACATCTGCCCCAGTTAACATCAGTTTGTGAGAATGTTCAGAGATTTGATCATCTTGGCCACGAGTGGTTATAATCGTCGAGTCTGTAACTCAAGCGCCTTCCCGCAAAATTCTCATTTATAAAGCGTTTTGTCGAAGATTGTATAAGCACACTGTTCTGAAATAACACGTTAAACATGGCTTTAAAGTACATCTAATGACCAAAAACCACTCTCAAGGCAAATTTATCAAAAACATAAACATTAGCTAAGCCTGCGTAAATTAATCTGAGACAATCCAATACGTTCTCAATCACCAGTGCACAATGCTAAAAGTTAATGACACAAAATGACAACAGATGGCGCCACGGTATTATGCGATATTTGTTTCGTATTCATGAACACGCAACGTCTAATGCTCGAAACGATAGCTTAACGTCCACGTTTTCAGGTAAAAATCTGGCGCAGATTCCTCAAATTTGGCGTGGTTAACATCAATTGTGATTGCATATTTGGTTATCTTGGGCACCAGTGAGTCTGTAACTCAAAAGCCTTACCGCAAAATGTACATTTGTAAGGCGTTTTGTCGAAGCACAGCTCTGGAATTACGCGTAAGACGTGACTGTAACACACATCTGCGGACTTTAGTAACGAGAATGATTAGTTACTGAATGAAAACCTTCATTGCAGTCTTTCCTTATTTTCGTAATGGTTTGCCTGGAAGATCAAACTATGTTTCAGACAGCAATGCAGCGGGATGCTTTCGTGCTACTGAAGTATGTTGACTTTGGTGCATTCTCTTTTTGAGCACTACCTGTGAATAGCCAGTAGCTTACCGGTACAGTACCTGTAAATAGTCAATTACTTACAGGTATAGTACCTGTAAATAGCCAGTTGTTTGCAGGTACTGTACCTGTAAATAGCCACTTCCTTATTTAAAAGTGCTTGCTTCCTTTTTTGTTATGTGCCAAGGTTGTGTTACATTCAGTCAAACCTACATAAATATTGTAAACAGTCTTTTTCCATGGATGTGTTTCCTTTGGGGCAGTTTTATTGCGTTCAATCAAATTTAACGTTTTTCAACGAGGCAGGATTAAAGCGGTAGAGATTAGTAATGCAACAATTGGTAGTATAGGAACAAAAAATTGTTTTGTTGAGGTAGGTTCAGTGGCTTACTCACAATACGATGATGCTGGCAGTAAAACAGAAAGGGAAAGGTTGGATACGTGAGAATGGAACGATTTATTTAAAGTTTTTAAACAAATTTATAATGCAACGCTGCTTTGCAATCATCGAAATCACAAAAGCAGAAGCTGCATATTCTGAATTATTTCAAATGAGATGCAAACATGGGATCTGCGAGATAATTGGAGTGAGTACCATTATGCATGAACGGATATTTCAACATGGGCTTTAATAGACCTTAATGTGATAGAAAAATGTTGTCATTTTTGTCGTGAAATAGTAGCAGACGGATGGTAGGACAATTTTCTTCTTGTTATGAAACAGAGTAGCAGGTGGTAAAAAAATATCACTGCAATTCATCCTGTTTAAAAGATCGATCCGTTATGAAATAATGGGGTCTCACCACTGCACAGCGCATGCAGCCCAACAAATACAGGAGGCTGCGATCACGGCCAAATTTGAATGCAAAAGTCTGCAAAGCAAACAACGATGTAGTTGATGAAGCAAGCCGAAAAAATTCTTGTAGCCTGACGAAGATATCTGGGTGATATCGAAAATTTGCTGGACGGAATGTGAGTTAGTGTTGTGAATTTTAGCACAATTGTCTTATTTTGTAAAAGAAAATGGTCATTCTTTTCATGGAACTGAGTAATAAACAGAGGCCATACTTTCATTCAAACCTAAAAATGGTTAAAATTACTTTATTTAAAGGCACATAACTCCCTCTGGTATATTTTAACAGTTTCACTCGATACATTACCGGAAATAGTTTTATATAAACTGATTTACCTTTCATTTGCTGGTCTAAGGGTACGATGCAGATGTCAGTAGTGGCGCGTGAATGTTATTAGGCTTGTTTTAAACGGCTCGGTCCGAGCGGTATATAACTCCCGCCACATCGCTGGCAAGCCGCGGCCCTGGAGGAAGGATAATTAATCCTTCGCTCAAGTTTGCGACTTGGTCGTACGATGTGTTACGTTGCAGCGGCCCCGAAATGAGTATGACTAGTGTCGTATAGCAATGCGCGCTGCGGTCGTTTGAACTATATTTTAGCGTAGGTGACGCAAAGTAAAGCGGCCAGAACGGAGGGATTTATGTGCCTTTAAGGAAATATCGATTTATCTTCTCCACAGAAGGAAGTCCACATTCAAACAAGTTCGGCAATAGTACAGTCTTTCTCCGTCTCTAGTTTCCTCACATGCTATTGCAATTCACTTCTACTGGTTTCTTCAGTAAATTAAACACACTCCATTACATCACTTTTTCCTGGCATTAATATACTGGACTTGATGTTACCGTTATTTCAGATAAATGATTGGCCAAGCTTGCAACATAGAGCAGTTCTTCTAGATCTGTCTGCAAGAGGGCGGGTCCCTACAATGGTAAGTATAGTCCTAGTCATATGGTTCTTCATTGTATTTTTTGTGTAACTTCAACATTATGGTTCAGCCCGAGTACGATTTTAACAAGGTCGAGTTACTAGTTTGTTGAGTCTCAGTTTCCACTGAGTGCATTTTTGTATCTGTTTTGTAAAAAAAAGTTGTAAAATGTAACCCTCAAAAATCTAGTATCAAAGGGAAAATGCACACTTTACCACACACGTACAACCAACAGAAAATGTTCTTTTAATTTTTTCTGTGATAAGCGATCACCTTCTTCAAAGAAGAATCGCAACGCTCATAAATTTACATCACAGTAACGAAAAACGAGTCCATTTGCATTTCAAAATTTGCGCACGTGAGCCAGTTCGTGGCGACCATGGATCTGTATAACAAACTTGCATTGTAACCGGCTTCCCCACTGTTTGCTGAGCCCAATAGCCAGCAGTGACCTAACCAGCTGGTAAATCTTGATCCTGGTAACTACATGAGGGGGGCACTTTTTTGTTGGAAATGGCGAATTGCAATTGACTCTAATGCACGAAGATGGGGGTCATGCAGAGAGGGTGATCGCTTATCACTGAAAATTTAAAAGAATATTTTGCTGTTGGTTCTACGAGTGTGGTAAAGTGTAAATTTTCCCTCTAATGTCTTCAGTTTACCACTGCAAACGCCGTAAAAAAAATTGTTCTTGCTCGAGAGTCGAAGCTAAAAAAGCAGAATCTGACTAAGCGGTGTTACCTTGACATCCGGCCCACCTTCCTGAAGCTGGGGTGTTCCAACTGCAAAAGACAGTGCTGTATAGGCGTGAGGAGGAAGCGACCGGAAGTGACATAATTTTTTGCATAAATTGAAACGTAATTATTCGCAAGTAGTAAGCTCAAATGTGCAGCGCACAAGGGATGCATCCAATTTGGTAACACAGTTTCGTTGGATTCTTCTTGGATTCTACTTCGACTCCCGTGCGGGAAAAAAGTTCTCTGGTAGAATCTCCGTAGCATAGGCTTAACTAAAGCCACTTGGTGTAAATAAATTAAAAAAAAATGTCATCTAACTGAAGAAACTTAACCCTTCTAACGCCATCCAGAAATAGAGCACCCACTAGCCAAACCATCCAGTTTTTAGCAGCGCAAGAAATGATTGCACATCTGCATTAAAATTCATATAACTCCCTTTAAAAACATAGTAGAGGCTTCATTTTTTGTTAAACAGCTCGTAAAACTTGGGCCTTAACCCGAATATTCACACAAAAAAGTTATAAGGCATATTTATTGGGAGGGGGGGGGAGATGGTAAATGTACTACAACTCAATAAAATTATACACAGTACTGGCTTTGAGCGAATTTTGACTAACTTTATATGCTGAAAGAAAGGATATTTGCCGTTTCAATGTCCTTGCAAATTTTCGACAGTCAGGTTTTTCTGGAGTTGGAGAAGCTCTGAACGATTGTCTTTATCAGGCTACCACATCACCGCTTACTTCCTCGCGATCGTTCGTCTGCTTTCGCTCGTTGGAATGCGGCATGAGGCCATAACCTCCGTAACTTGCAGGCCAGTACACCACTTCTCCCGCAGCAATTTATTAAACTCCCCTCTCAGCAGGAACTGAATGTTCGGGTTTGAATAAGTTGCTGCGGGAGAAGTGGTGTACTGGCCTGCAAGTTATGGAGTCTATGGCCTCGCTCCGCATTCCAACGAACGATAGCAGCAGACGAACAATCACGACGAAGTAAGCGGTGATGTGGTAGCTTGATGAAGACAGTAGTTCTGAGCCCCTCCAACTCCAGAAAACCTGACCGTCGAAAATTTGCAAGGATAATGGAACGGTAAATATTAAGGCTGTACCGATCAGCATTTTTTCTGCCGAACAGATTTCGATCCGATCAGCTACAAATTGATTAGTGTAATGATCCGATTTAACCGAACCGATCGCTACAGATGTTCAACAATTTTTTTTCTGGCTTACACAAACTTGTAGGCTAATAAAAACATTAGAATACACTTTTTTTACCCAAATAAAAGTAAAAACTTGTCCGTTATTAACCTTAGCCTACAAAATGTAAAACATGTAAGCCTAACCTAAATTAAAACAAAAAGTAACAAACATGTGGAGAAACAGAATTTATTTATCGTCAAGGGCCTGACAAAAAAATCGAAAATCTGCAGGTTTTTGTTCGCCGAACCGATTTTTGCCGATCAGCCCAAAATCTGCCAAAATCTGTTCGGCTAAATCTGTTCGGTACAGCCTTAGTAAATATCCTTTACTTTGAAATCTAAGCGTACAAAACGTAAACATGGACTCGAATTTTCAAAGTAAGCGATGTGACATTTTTAAAATGCTGAAAGAGTACTTTTTTTTTGCGTAAATGCAATGATCTATAAGTTATCCTTCTTCACACCAAAAAAATGAAGCAAAAATGTGTGAAACTTTTTGTTTTAATTAAATAAAATTGTCACGTCTGTCAGTAGTGAATTAATTCCTCTCAGGACTGGCTGCCCAGCTTGGCAGCTTGCTTCTACTCAATAAAATGTAGGCCTATTTTGCAGCGTAAGAAATGATGACCGTCTGCATTAAAATTTACGTAACCCTTTAAATATGTAGTAGAGGCTTCTTTTTTTTTTTAAACAGCTTGTAACACTTATGCCTTAACCCGAATATTCGCACATATTGTTTTGGGAGGGGGAGTATGGCAAATGTATAATAAATCAATAAAATCTAACATAGTACTGGCTTCGAAATCAATTTTGGCCAACTTTATATGCTGAAAGAATTCTTTTTTTCCATAAATGTAATGATCTATCTGTTATCCTTCTTCACACCAAAACTGTGAGAAACCTTTTTTTTAATTAAGTAAAATTGTCACGTCTGTCAGTACTGCATTAATCGCTGTCAGGTGTGGCTGATTCCTTCTACTCAACAAAATGTAGGCTTATTTTTTAGAAATGGGCATGTAATCACACAGCCGTAATTATTTACATCCATTTGGCAAGCTGTTCTTCTTCATTTAGGTTGGAAAAAAAATTCATTTTATTTTCAGTTATTCCAGTCGTTGACTAAAGCATGCGGTGGTCGAGTGACGAAGCACTTCAGCAAAGCGTAGGCTAGACCTATTCCCTAATCGGACTAGTTCCATCATGTAAATCTCCGAAATCCATATTGTTAAAAAAAACTCTTTACGAAGAACAATCATTCCGCAAATATTCACACCTCTCATCCAATCCTGAATTCGCTTAATTGGCGGAGTAATGGAATTAAATATAAGGTAGCTGATTAAGCGACGTGAGACTAGCAGAACGGCTGCCGTGGGCCGGGGCACCGTAGTCGGCAGCGGCCATTCTTATCGCGTTGTGCTGTGATCCAATCGGACGCACCATATTTCAATTCACTTAACGAATTATCAATCAATTTTCAATAAAAAAAATGTTATCACAGTACTCTTTACAGTTATATCTCTCAAAAACATCCACAGTTTTGCTAATTTACCTCAGTCTATAGTAGTGCACAATGTAAATCAAAATCCGAATCAGAAGAGCCGCTATGCAATGCAAATGGCCGTCATCTTTTTTTTTTTCGAAACTCACGGGGACAGCGAACGAACACGACATAGCTCGGGGAAAAAATAAAATACTATTGGTTCAGACAGCAATGAGACAGTCTAATTCAAGCTGAAAATAGTTAAACAGTTGCGGATAATATTGATTGCACTTTCAGGTTAAATAAATGAGACTTCTACGCCAAAGCTTTTCTACAATCATGATATTCAAACGTTTCCTTTCCGCTGTGTACAATATTTTGCTGCCTATGCCTTTCTGCACGCAACATTCAAACGGTACTTCCAGTGAGTACAATTGGGTACTGCCTTACATAACGTTTGTGAGCAAAAGCCTGTCCACACTCGACACATTTAAACGGCTGCACTAAAACTGTGTACAGTTTCATGCAGTGATAATCCACTCTTCTTGTAAAATGCCTTTCTACATTCAACACATTGAAGCGGTTTCTTCCTACTGTGTACAAGTATGTGTGCTGCCTTAATTAATGGTTGTGAGCAAAAGCCTGCCCACACTCAACACTTTTAACCCATTTTTTCAATTTTCGACTGAGAAAACCTGTTGGCAAAACATGGCCGCCATGAATAAGTTGCATGCTGCAGGAAAATATATTGTAATAAAAAACTTGCGGTCTAGGAGTATAAAAATTTGCAGATGTAATAATTACATTATATATGATTGAGTAGAAATATAATTGGGACCACCGTTGTACGTTTTCATTATCAAAAAATACCTGAAGTTCGACTACGTAAAAGCACTAACGAAAATTTCAACTTGCAGTACTCAGAATGACAGGGGTCGAATTTCCAAATTTTGATCCAGGTGCAAATTTGCACCCAAAATCTGTTACTGGGGTGCAAAAAAAGTCTTTGAAGTGCAAAACCAAAATGTAAACCAAGACTGTGGTGCCCTATTTTATAGCCATCAAGAAATTCTAACATTTAGCAGCTCAATAATATGTACTGTTTTCCTGCACTTTTTTTAAAAATGACTTCACTATTCAACTAAAAAAAAACCTACACCCATAGTTGAACCAAATGTAGTAAAAAATGGAGTTTAATTTCTTTGGAAAGAATGGTGACACTGGAAATCTAATTCCTAGCTGTTTAAAATGCCGCAAACCGCAAGTCTGTAACTTGTGCGGTTCAGAAGTTACAAAAAATTCAACTTTGGCGAGCAATTTTGGATTCCCAGCGTTGATTCTGGAGTGCAATATGCGATTTTGGAGTGCAATTTGCCCCTGTGCATCCGAATATTTCGACCCCTGGAATGATAACATCCGTTGGATATTCTTCCGTCACAACGCCTGTTATTACTTCCAAAATCATTATTGGATGCACCAATGGATGCGACCTTGATTTGCTTCGCGTGACGTCAGTAGTGAATGGCTGAAGGGTCATGTGCCGCGATTGAACCCATCAGCGCTTGTGATACCGAAGAGTTGGCTGTTAAAATGGCACATTTAATTTGAGGAATACAGGCAGTGACGTAGGAGTTAATGATGTCTTTTTTTTGCTGGTAAGAAAATTGAGATTCCTGTCTCTCGAATGCTGCCAATATGACGGCTGTGCGTTGGGTTGTTCCGGATATATGATCGTTTGACCCAAGGGCTATTTTCAGCAAACAAACGAAATTTGGCGACGATGGCAACAAAATTTGGGTTTTCATGGTGGGTTCGTGATGGCAGGCCCGGAACGGGAGCCAGTTACGAAGCACGCCGCGACACTAGACGGACGTTCAAGAATGCTCTGCGCTGGTGCCCTCCGGACAGCCGCTCTACAGGATACGTTACACACATGTGACAATGTTGGTTTCTGGGCAGCTGTTCGACGGACTGGGCGTGCTACGAGACTTTCCATCGATACTGTCGATGGAGCTAATGGCCCAAGTGCTGTGTGAAACATGTGGAAGTGTAGGTTCAAAAATATCTTCACTGAAACACCGCAGGACAAAACTGCCAGCGATATTAGCACCAACGATTTCAGTCGTAGGACAGAATGCCCACCCTCTACGGAAATTAACTCTGGCGAGGTTAGTAACCTGCTACTTGCCATGAAGAGGGACGAGGCCACTGGCCCTGACGAGCTAAATGCAGAACATATTCACTTTGCTGGCACTTTGGCTCGTAGTTTTGTTGTCCTTATCCTTTCTGCCTCGCTTGCCCATGCTCAATCCGCGGAGCCTGCTATCAGGACTATTTTAACACCGATTCTGAAAAGGACGACTGCTGACCTCACCACCAGTGACAATTACCATGGCGTCGTACTAATGATTCCTATTGCTAAACTCGTGGACCTTGCTATACTGGTCGCATCATAGCCATGACTTCCACGTGTGATACTCAATTCGGGTTCAAAACAAAGCACTCCACCTCACTGGCAGTGTTCACTGTAAAGGAGACCATCCGGAGATATCGTAGAGCGGGTTCGCGGGTGTACGCTTGTTTCGTGGACGTAGCTATAGCTTTCGACAAGGTGGTTCATTATTCGGTGTTTCAAGCTCTTCGTCAGCGAGGGCTTCCTTCGTATAGCGCTGACCTCATTGCCAATTGCTATAAAAGACGAGCTATCCAGGTGAACTGGGAAGGTCACCTCTCTGACCCATTTACGGCCACTTGTGGAGTACGACAGGGAAGTCCCCAATCGCCTTTCCTCTTCTCTCTGGTCCTCGATGGAGCAATCTCTAGCATTTCCGAAATGTCAACTGGCTGTTGGATAAATGGCGTCGTCGTGAACATCGTTGCCTTCGCTGACGACATCGTCCTCCTGGCTGTCAGCAGGCGGGCACTTTACTTTCTTCTGGATAGACTCGTGTACCTAACATGCGACAAAGGACTTACCTTCAATGACAACAAATCTGTTGGAATGGTTTTTGGGAAGGGTGAGGAAGTTAAGCCCCCCCCCCTACTAATGAATAAACACACACTATCGTGGGTGACGAACTTTCGTTATCTTGGAGTGGAACTTACAGCCGACCTAACTGATGACACTCATGTGAGAAAGATTCGTAGTGAGTTCTGTAGGTCAGCCAACATGGTGCTACATACCTTCAGCTTTGCATCTGATGAATGTAAAATCCAGCTTCTTAAGACTCGTGTTACTGGACTCTATGGCATTTCAACATGTGTAGACTTCTGGAAAACAACCATGAATGAGCTTGCTGTCGTTTATCATGATGCGATTAAGAGGGTTCAACACCTTTCTCGACACTGTCACAACCATCAAGCCTGCCGTGAAAGCAAAATGTTCACGCTCGACCTTGCAGTGCTGATGAAGCAGGCTGCCCTGTGGAGAACGATTCTGGCCTCGACCAATCAGCTGGTGAAGACTTGTCGAAGTGGCCCCGAAAGCTGGGGCTTTGGCTTGGGAGGCAGTGTTGCAAAAGGACTACTGTCACTTGGTGGCTGGTGCGAAGTTCGAACACCAAGGAACCTAGCAATTTTGCGGCAATGTGCTCACAACCATGTTCAGGGCATGGCAGTCCTGCAAGATGCTGAGGATAGTCTGCTGTCCTAATTCTCTTTCCCTGAGCTGTAGTTGCCCTCAATGTATTTTTATTCAACTTTTTGTTTTGTTTAATTTTTTTTTATATCCTTTATATTATACCTTGTGTACGGAACATATAGAAATAAATAAATAAATAACACCAATAAAGGTGATAAAAAGATAATATTGAATTAACCCTGTAGCAGAATCGGAGCGACGCTACGTCGCAGTACGGCTGGTAGTGTACGATTTATCCTACACTTTTTCTTTGCTGGTCTTCTTTTTGAGATAATTTCGCCAAAAATTGACTGATTTTGACGTTCAAATACACCATTTTAAGTTTTTTCGAAAGCCTTTGAATGGTGCTATTGTCATGACGATAGGTGTGGTCGTTTTCAAGTTATTTACCAAAAACAACCTACAAAGGTCTAGAAAAAAAGGTTCTTGCAAGAAAATTGTTCATGAACCCAAATGAACCTCACTCAAAATTTTGCACAATGCAAAATTCCACCTTCACACCCTTCCTGCCACCTGTAGACACCTCCCTCTTCCCGCAGACAGTTTTTAGTTTGCAAAAAGCTTGTCGCAGACCGACTGAAAATATTCTGCTTCTGGGTGAATTAAATTAACAGAAATTAACTGAAATTATATTTTCCAAAATATCTAATTCAATCGGAATTACATCTCCAATGTATGCAAATTGGATTTATTTTTTAACATGTCTTAGGACTGAGCGAACGATATATTGTTCGTCCAGCCACTTTGGTTTGATATTTGTACGACGATATATCATCGCTTAGGCTCAAGAGGGTTAAATGACTTCAGCCAACTGTATACAATTGTATGCAGCAATAAACCACTATTGTAAAATACCTTTCCTCATTCAACACATTTAAGCGGTTTCTTTCCATGGAGTATAAGTGTGTGTCGTATTAAATAACACCTGTTCAAAAAAGCCTTTCTAGGCCATGCAAAGTTGAAAAAATGGTTCTCAGCACCGCCGCATCACCTAAAATGCCCCGCGTCATTTTTTTTTTTTGGTTTCTTTGGTTTGTTATTTGCTCTGAATGAGGCACTAACGATATAGTTATTTATTCCTGCAACATGTATTCATTAAGGTGCACAGAAAAAAATCGGATAAATGGCTTCAATAGGCCTAGTATTGGAGAACCATTTCATAAAATTACGGCTGGTAATGAGCTAAACCAAATTGTAATTTCCATGTTGAAAAAACGCATCCGAAAGTTGGCGTTAGTTAGGCTACAAAACGTTGTTCCCACCTGATAAGCGATAGTGTGAAGGAGTATAGGCTCCTTTTCCGTTTTAGTTGTGCATCGTAGCTGCTGATTTAATTTTTTAATGCAGTGAAACTTCATCTTTATCGTAATGACGAACTGAACGCAAACACTCGCGCATCTTGGCTCACGTGAAATCTGAAGCGTGCCATGGCAACCATTGTAAAATCGCTCGTCAGCCAATGAGAGCACGCCAATCGGTCATGTGATGCCTACTGGCCAATGAGGGAACGCATCTTCAACTGCTTTGGAAAGGTAGCTTGAGACAGCCAGAAATAGCTTCTTATATTCCGTCTGATTGGCGAATGCCAAATGGCCATCGAGAAAATATGTTGAGAGGCCTGGATAGAGAGGCTTCCAGCTTTTCAATGCATCCAAGATGGCGGCGTCCAGTGAAATGGTTCGATCGCTACCGCTGATCGAAAATGACCGATTTTTCGCCTTCTAACTTCTGAAAAAACGAATGAACACAACATTTTTAAAGTTTTTTAGTGAGACTACATTCAACGAAAGTGCTTTTATTAAATTATAGACATTGGGAACAACATTTTATTTACAGAAATCGATGCAAAATGTAGGTAGTGAATTTCAGCTTTTCTCATGTCGATATTTTGGCCGAAAATTGCATTTTTCGACCCGCACGTCCCCTTAAAAGCTACGACGTATATATACGTCGTTACTACATTTGGACCATAACGTAGCAGACGTATATATACGTTCATACTGCTTAAAGGGATAAGAAAGTGTTCGTAAAAACAAATTTATCATTGTTTATGTACAGTAAGCTTGAAGTGCCCTACCACTGATAACCGCGAGAAAGGTGCAAATGCTAAAGGCATTTATGCAACCTGCAATGTTCCTTAAGCTACAAAATGCAAAGGTAACCCGTGGCAAAATGAAGCCAACAAAAAAAAAAAAAGACACAATACGTGTATGCTTTAGGCTTAATAAAAGTCAACTCCAAATGAAAACTAACTTCAGAGTGCAAAAGTTTTTTTTTTCATTTAGGCTACCTCAAAATGCATGAAAATAACAAAAAAAAAAGCCTCATCCCTCATCGATTTTTCAACTGTGTGTGCCCGAGAACCATTTTTTTTAACTTTGCATAGGCTTACATTCGCCACATTCAGCCGGGTTCTTCCCACTGTGTACAAGTGTGTGCTGCCGTAATAATGCTTTTGAGCAAAAGCCTGTCCACTCTCGACACATTTAAACGGCTGTACTAAAACTGTGTACAATAATTGCATGCAGTGAAAAGTAAGTAAGTAGTTTGTTATACGTACAACGTGGGACATAAACACTGCATTATGCAGTGTGGAGCCTAATACAAAATAACTGAAGGCACACTCCAGAGTTCAATCAAAATGGAAGTTTAGAAAAACTAGCAAAACAAACTTAAGGAATTACGAGGAGAGTAAAAAAAAAAAGTAACAGTAATAACAAGCAAATCCCACAAACAGCGACAACCAAAAGGTCGATAAGAGTCACAGTTGCGCTCAGGGGGGGCACATCATTGTGTAGAATAGCACTAGCTTGAACCCTCCTGTGAAGTTCGTCCACAAATTCACTTCCAGTCCGGTAGTTACACCACCTCCCATACTCCAGAAAGGCATTGTTAATTTCACAACCAAACGTAGTACGCCATCCATTAGTGCTACCAAAAATGCAGACAGCAAGGGAATTATCAGCCATGCGAAGTTGCTGCATCAGTTTCACTTTCTTCCAAACATTAAGCAAAGGGTATGTAAGCTGGCTGACCTCAAAACATGCTTCATTGTTGCTGGAGAACTTCGACCACCCAAGGGACCTCTTCATAACTAAGTGGTAAGCCTACGCAGCTTCATTCCAAAGAACCTCAGAATTCTGAGTGCAGAACTCTAGGTCATAGAGGTGAAGAGCGCAACCCTGCATAACATGCCACAGATCTTCGTGCGGCATAATATCCCGAAAAATCATATGGATTGCGTTGCTCTGTCGTGCAAGATTCTGTCTGATGTGCGTAAGTTCAGCGTCCCAATAAAGGTTTGAAGTAAAAATGATCCCAAGGTAGGTAATCTGATCGACCCACAGAATCTCGTTTCCCAGGATAATGATTGCACTCAATTTAAAGTGGCACTATCACCGATTAAAAGCAGACGAATTCTGATGACATTTAGCGCTGTGTAGTACCATCTAGCGTTTGCTTGCACCACGTGAAGGAATGCATATCGGCATTTTTTTTAACGAAACAAACAAGCCACGACATCCTTAATTATTGAGTGAAAATGTGGTTCATCCTCGTGCACCTGCGAGCAAGTTATAAAGGTTAACAATATCAATGTCGCTAGATGGCGCCACAGTATTTTCGTTCGCATTTAAATCGGTGATAGTGCCACTTTAAGGTTGGGTTTTTACAGAAGTAGATACACTTAGTCTTAATCAAATTGCATCTCAACTCGACACGTTCAAGATTGGAAACCAGAGATAGGACAACCTTCTGGTGGCCACTGCGACTAAGGCTCAAGCAGATGATATCGTCAGCATAAGCGATGAAGCAAACTCTGTGGTTACCAATATACCAACCATCCACTCTTCTTGTAAAATGTCTTGCCTCATTCAACACATTTAAGCAGTTTATTTCTGTGGCCTATAAGTGTGTGTCGGATTATATAAAACCTGTTCACAAAAGCCTTTCCACGCTCACCACGTTCAGCCAGTTTCTTCCCACTGTGTACAAGTGTCTGCTGTCTTAAGTAACGCTTGTGAGCAAAGGCCTATTCATACTCGGCACATTTAAACGACCTTCACCAACTATATACAATTGCATGCAACGATGAACCACTCCTTGTAAAATGCCTTTCCACATTCAGCACATTAAAAGGTTTTTTCCCATGGTGTGTAACTGTGTGTCGCGTTAAATAAAAACATGTTCACAAAAGCCTTTACACACTCATCACATTCAACCGGTTTCTTTCTAATCTGTACAATTTTGTCCTTCGTCAAACTATACTTGTGCGTAAACGTCTTTCCACACTCCTCAAATTCAAACGATTTCTAGCCACTGTGTACAATTGGATAGTATTGTAAAATGAAATAGCTTCACAAATTCTGCAGTAGCCAAAACCGTTGTGTTTTAAGGCAATGACAAATTCATCATTGTCAGTCTTTGCAAATATGGTAACACCGCCATCGTGCAGCTTACAAAACCCATCACCACAATCGTTACTGTACGTCCATTAATGATCTCCTGAAAAATCACCGACAACGTTGAAGATTCATTCATTTGATTTATAAAGCAAACTTTTCACACTTATCTTCCCCGAGAAAATTTCAAAGGGGCACAGAACACCGGTAGCATCAGACGCGGCTCAGACACAGAGTGGAAGGATCATTTGGCGGTGGTCGTGTGAATAGAGCTTAATCGGCCTCTCGAAGAGTTTTTATAAACATGTTCGCTTGATTAGACTCTGGCTTAAAAAACCTTTTCACACGCTAAGAAAAATTTATGCTGGCGCTCCTGAGAACCACCCACTTTATTTACTTTCAGCGGCCGATCCAAACCAAACCTCCGCAAGGGTCGGCACTGAGGTTAAATGTAGTGATTGAGGTAAAAGGAGCAGGGAGTGTGCATACCGAAAGTAAGCTAGGAGAGTCCATGGAACTTTTTTTTCCTGGCCCTGCGGTAGAACATTATGGTATCCGACCAAACCAATTGTCATAAAACTGCCAAGCTTGATTTGCTACAGCCCGAATTTATGTGTTAGTTAGTTAATAGTTATACCAATATGGTTTTGAGAGTCTCGTGCGATTGCTAGCTGAACGTGCTTTTATTATTTTTTTTCTAGGAAACGTTGATGTGTTTAATAAATCTACTATCTACTTTAAAAATCAGCCATTTGCATTTCTATGCCAAGTTTTCAGCTCATGCATCATGGCAAGTCAGCTACACTAAAAGGTAAAGGCATTTTTACACACCGCTTAATAGTGTCTGTACGCATGAGTTAACTAAAGATTTAGTCCTCTTTTGCTTTCAGAGATATGATGAAGTTGGATCAACATTGTCAGAAATTTCATGTGAACCTTGTACCCGCTATTGATCTGGATCCAAATGTTACCTTTGATGAGCTAATGGATTTATTTTCTTCACTGGAAGAATTTCTGTCGTGCTTTACTAATTTGAGGTAGGATCACATGAGTTATTCGAAAGGATTGTGTGAAAGAAGTAGTGGATGGTTTCGTTTACTATCAGTCAATAAGTCAGTATACAGGGTGTAACTGAAAGGTTGTGCCAAACTTTCTAGGTACAGTCCATGATCAAAATTCAGACTAAAGGCCTATAAAAATATGTCTTAAAATGCCCCCCCCCCCTCCAAAAAAAAATATCTACATAATTAAAATCATACGATGTGCGTGCGTGCGTGTTTGTACCTCTACTCCTCTGGAACCAAAGCACCTACAAAGATGGGAGTAGGACCAAACGAAAGATAATTAATTTTCGCTTTTAATAGGCCTATTTTCATCGCTGTAACTTAATATTATCACCCTCAAATAAGCGAAAGAACCTGAAAAACTAACATCAAAAGTTTTTTTTACCCGCATGATGTTTGTTCATGACGTCATAAGGTTCGTTCATGACTTCATAGTTTGTTCATGACAACCTTCTCGAGCAAAGAGAGATGATCTCTCACCTTCGTAGGAGATTACATCTGACGTTGTGCAGATGTTTCTCCAAGTGAGGGATCATCAGAAAGTGAAGTGATAAGACGCCCATGGAAAAATCTGTACTGAGCAGGACATAAAGAACAATATTCTTAAAATAAGTAAAACAAGAAAACCCTTATAAAGTGTATACTAACACAAATTACAAGTGATGTGTGGTTCTTTGTGGTTACATTGTTCAGTCACTATTCTGAGATATTGTTTGCGCTGATTGAGTGAGCGAAGCGAACGAAAATCAGCGTTTGTCATGAGAAACAGCGCTTTTCTGATAAATATCTTGATCTTTTTGCTTGACTCCTTAGAAGTAAAAAAATAATATTGACCTTCTTTCGAGATAACCGATATCGCATACTACGCTCTTATAATTTGCTTGATCGTTTTTTTTATGTGGATGGTCTGTCTGTATCATAAGTGTTGCAGCAAGAAATCTCCTTGAGCGCAGCGAGACGACACGGAATGAGCGAGCGAAGCGAGCGACTCCGCTAGTCTACATCATTAAGGACGTATGATGTGCGTGCGTGCGTGCATATTTGTACCTCTACTCCTCCGGAACCAAAGCACCTACAAAGATGGGAGTAGGACCAAACGAAAGAAAATTAAATTGCGCTTTTAATAGGCCCATTTTCATTGCTGTAACTTGATATTATGACCCTCAAATAAGCGAAAGAAGCTGAAAAACTAACATCAAAGTTCGTTTTTTTAAACCCTCTTTATGTTTGTTCATGACGTCATAGTTTGTTCATGAAAACCTCCTCGAGCGAAGAGAGATGATTTGGAAAAGGATGCACGGAGGCCGTATTTTGCAACACATCACGTATAGATCTTAAAATTGGTTTTGTATTCACTGGCTTGATGCATGGAAAAATCAAAACAATAGATTTGGTTTTAAAACTGTGTCAAACAGTCGTGTTTCTGAAGCGCAGAGGTGCGTGGATTGAACGAGCAAAGCGAGCGATTTCCACGTAAAGTAAACCTTTTCAATGTGTCACGCTTTGCTCTATCAATCTTTCATCTCTCACCTTCGTAGGAGATTACATCTGACGTCCTGCAGATGTTTCTCCAAGTGAGGGATCATTGGAAAGTGAAGTGATAAGACGCCCATGGAAAAATCTATAATGAGCAGGACGTACAGAACAATATTCTTAAAATAAGTAAAACAAGAAAACCCATAATAGAGTGTATACTAACATAACTTACAAGTGGTGTGTGGTTCTTGGTGGTTACATTGATTCAATCATGTTTGTGAGTTAAGGTATGTGCTGATTAAGTGAGCGAAGCGAACGAAAATCTGCGTTTGTCATCAGAAACAGCAATTTTCTAATAAATTGCTTGATATTTTTGCTTGACTCTTTGGACGTATTTGTAAGACCGTCAGGAGGATTCTGTGAAGTAGAAATGAAGATTCTACCAGAAAACTTGTTCTCGCAGACGAATATAAGTTTTCCGAGTATAGAATCCGACGAAACTGTGTGAGATATATTCTCCCCCCCCCCCCTCCCCCTCTCTGACACTGGGTTTTCTCCAGCCGCAAAAGTCAGTGGTAAGGAAGCGCGAGGCAGGCAATGGTGATGACACCGGATGTGTCGTAATACTTTTCACAAAAAAATTAAGTAATAATTATATGTAAGGTTGCACGGTTACCAATAATGAATCGGATCGGTTGCCAATATTTGGGGTATCGGAAACTTTCGTGAAAATATCGATAACTCGGCAACCGTTATAGATGACTTTATAAGGTTTGGGGCGTTTCGTTCTGGACATTGCTGAGTACTTACGTAGGTATTTTTTAACTGTTCATTACCTTTTTACAATTTTTCATTTTAATAATTATTGGACTTCATTTTAATAATTATTGGAGATAAACTACACTCTGTTTCGACAGTTAACATAAAAAAAATTAAGCATTCAGCTTCAGAAATGTCAGTACCGGTATCGGCTAAATTTTTTAAAACAAATCGGTATCGGATTGGTAAAGTTGGTTCCGAGTTCAGACTTAATTATATGTAAATCAGAGGTTTCAAATGGGCTGCGGACGATGGGGGCATTCCATTTGTAACATGGTATTGTTGGATTTTATTCGGAGAACTCGGATTCTCCGATTCTCCTGCGAGAACAAGTTCTCTAGTAGAAGCTTCATTTTGTAAAAAAAAAAAAACAGCCTCGTCATTGGCGTATGATCTAGCAAATTTATAAAGGACTGCCCTGGTTTCGGTGATTATTGTACTGTCGCACTTTTGTTGTAAACTTTTGTTGTAAAAGTTTGCTATTTTTTTTCTCCAAAACTAAACACCAGAATTGTATAAATCTGGTGTAAAATCTTTGGTTGACAGCACACAAATTTCAGAATTGTAGGTGCTAGCTTTTCTCAGAAAAAGTCACATGAACATGTGCTTATTTGTGTGTGTAGAAAATCGTAGAGGAGCAGGACTATATTGATGAGAAACCTAAGATGAGAATGTTTGTTATGAATAATGATGGTAGTGAGGAGCGGGTAATGAATTTAGTGTTAGTTGCACCGGTAATGTAAAGTCAAGTCACTGGTGTTATACAAAACAATACACACTTTTTCAATTGTTGCCAGGTACATTCACATTGGACCTCATATGTGCAGACTCTTGATTGATCCCAATTGTGTTAGTTCACCGCTGGAAGAACTTTCAAAAATCTTACCAGTGCCTTCTTACATCACGCTAATGTTATGCTGTAATTCATTCCACAACGATTCTGAGCTTCTGAGAGTTATGCCATCAAATGTTATACTGTTGGAATATGGATTTCAGGTAAGACAACATCCTTTCTGTTGAAGTTCGTAAAACCATACTGACATCTGGCTAGTAAACTTACTTTTAATGTAGAAGAATTAAAGTTTTCAGTAAACATTCCATCAAGAATGAAGTACTAAAACAAGCCAGATTGATCCAAAAAAAGATATTACTAGAGCTATAAGGACATTTTAATTTTGCCTCCTGCAATGTACTGTTCTGTAAAAATTATGATTTTCCAAAATTATGCGAGCTTTGCTGATCTCTTTTTTTTTGGAATCGGCTGGCTTCCACTAACTCGCAACTCCAAGAACTGCTTTAAATAGTGTCCTTAGTGATTGCTCACTACCCTGTTATCTGCCCAATGCTTTGGAAGTTTAAAAGCATTGTATATTTTAACAGGAACATAATGATGAGGAGCCGAGGAACTCCATGGATGAGACCACGGGAGATTTGCGATAATCCTCGCACATTTCATGATAGATAGATTTAAAATGTGTCCTAGAATAGTGTGCATGTATTTCTTGATTTTGCTAGAAGTTGTTGTAGTAGCGTTTGTATGCGACAGGTAGTTGTTCATATCTTATAACCTTAGATAAGAGTTCTGTTGGTTTTTTTTTTTTGGGGGGGGGGGGGCGTGCGAGACCACTAAAGCTCTTGTTGCATTTGTCAATTGCCTTCCAGCACTCAAGGACTTGTTCAACCAATGGCGTGAACTAGACTGGCAATTAATTTACTGAAAGTTAGTTGTTCTTTGCTTTAAATTATGATCAATTGTTGCTACAGAAGGTTAGGTTACTTCGGTTAAGCCACTGGTGAAATGTACACATTTTTCTAATGTGCTGTCATAATAATCTCTACATTCATCTGTTATTTCTTTTTTTTTATTCTATATTCCACATAACACAGGGTTTGTACACAACCTTGAATTCTTTGAAAGCCTCTAAGCACTGATTGGTAAAATAAAATTTTACTATGTTTATCTACTGGTCTGCAGCCAGGAGCCGAAATCTGCTGCTTCTCCCTCCCAGACGACCTTGTGAAAATGGTGGAATACAATAGGAGTGTTACTACACGGATACTCCCATTTCCGTAGATGTGTATGCATATATGCACCTGGTCTAACGTACGATCCATGTTTTATCCCTGTACGAGACATTGCTATAGTCAATCAAATCTACGTAAATGTTGCGAAAGCTATTTATACATGGGATACGCGAAAATAGTGAAACTTTCCTCTGATATTCATGTGCTATGGCATACAAGGCACCGCGGAATCTGCCTTTAAATGCATGTGTTTCTCCCAGTTCTGTTCCGGCCCAAACCCTTGCCTTCCATTTGCGGAAATTCTGGTTGAGGTTTCCAATTTAATTAGTGCGACTATGGGGACTGTGTTAGGTGAATTGCAGGCTTCGCGTGAAAACTTTCGTGTTGTTATGCGGGACATTGTACGCAACGAGTTGGCGGAAAGGGATGCCAGTCACGCCAAGATGGCGGCTGCCATGGTGCCGTGTTGTTCGTCGTTAAAAGACATGCTATGGGTGGTCCTAGGCTTAATAATTCGCCTGTGGGTTCTCAAACTTTGTCGGTTTGCCACTTCATCTGTTCGCTCTCCTGTGGTTTCTTTGTTGGTTGATGATGCTGCTTCGTTATTGTTGCCAGAGGTTTCGACTCGTCTTTCATATGCTATGTCGCTGCTACTTTACCCGGTTGGAGATTATGCTATCGTGCCATCCAAGGCTCGTTGGGACAAAGGAGCATATACACCATTCGCCAAGCCCAACGTCAAGTTTTCGTCAAGTTCGTCGAAAGTGAAGAAGACTTCTGTCAAGCGTTAGCATGATTCTGTCTCTAAATCTATTGCCGTGTTAAACGAAAAGGCGGTAAAGGGAAAAAAATGATACAATGACACCCCGAATGCAATTAGTCGTGGCACACCAATCAGATTGGTCCTGTGGTAAGGATTGAAACGATGAAATTCGAGGCCTTGCTTGTGGTGAGAATGTCGCTAGTATTGTTGATGATGTTAACGTAAATTTGTGATAGGCCAGGGTGTCAGAGAAGTCTATGGCTTGTACTAATCCGTCGCATTCATGTCATCGCAGATACCCCTCGGGGTTTTTGGGCGATGTGTGTAATGTGAGTGCAGCAACTCAAGCATGCTCAGACAAAGTCTACTTCGATGGCGTACTCCCGAAGGGAGGGGGGGGGGTTCACGCTTTTGGTGTGGGTATAGTTTACCCCGGTGGCGAAACCAGCACCGTGCATGCATGAGACTAATTTGTGTTCAGAGAATGTAATTCCCAAAGGGTGATAGCCAAGAAGAACAGTGGCACTCGTATGATTTTCAACCTTTGGCACCTAAACGCTTTTCTGGCAGTCGAACGCTTCAAGATGGAGAGATTGGCGTTGTTGGTTAGGGGGGAGTTTACGGCGTCGGGTGACTTAGACATCCTTTGCATCCGTCAGTATTTTGTCTCTTCCGCATTGTGTCCTGTAGCTTGACTTAGTATTTCGAGGTGATACCCTTCAAGTCTTGCAGCAGCACCCCATGCGTTTATGTCCGGTCTCCGACCCGTGACGGGGTTTCTTCACAGACAGCAGATCAGGTGTCACATGTTCCCTGACGACTGGCTTCTCCAGAACGTGTGTACCTCACTTCTCCTTCAAGTGGTCAGGTTTTGCCTTTCACCCTGTTCGCAGAGCTGTGCCTGGAAGTCGACCCCTCGAAGTCTCGCATTCAGCCGGATCAGTCGTTTGTTTTTCTTGGGGCAGAAATTGACCTGGTCAACTTCTTGATCCATTCCTCTCTAGAAAGAGTGTTGAATTTACAGACCACCCTAAAGGGTTTGCATAGGCTGTCTTGGATTTCCACCAGGTATTTGGGTGTACTCATCGGTCAGATGGTTTCTTGTGTGACGATGGTTCAGCTCGTGGCCTGGTGCCCTCGACCTATGCATTGGTTCTGGGGGTACGAGTGGGTTTCCCGGGACGAGAGGGTGAACCGGATTCCCCTAGGCAATCTCCCTTGGGACTCACTTCAACGGCGACTTCAGCTGGGCAACATCACGTCGGGAGTTCCCTTTCACGATTCCAGTCTGGATGTTCATCTTTTCCCAGACGCCTCACAGATGGGCTTGGCTGAACACATGGACGAGCTCACGGCGTCGGGAATCTTGTCATCAGACAAGGCGACGCTGCACATCAACACGCTGGAACTCTGTGCATCATTTATTCGGTTCACGTTTGGTCTCTCAGCTGAAAGTGGAAGGTGGTTGTGATCATGTCTGACAACACTACTGCAATCACGTACGTGCACCAGGGAAGTGGGACCCACTCTCGGACTCTCATGGACGAGTTGTCGACCCTGTTCTCTCTGTGTCAAGAACTTCATGTGACATTGCTACCCAGACATATCGCCAGGAACCTCAACGTGATGACCAACTAGCTGTCACTTTCATACACGATTCCGACCACGGAATGGAATCTGTCTCCGAAGATCTGCAGGGCTAATTTTCAAACCTGTCCTGTCTACATCTTTCACGCATGGAGCTTTGATCCTGAACCTGCGTGCGGTTGGTTTCTTGTCGCCTGTGACTGGTTGTCTTCTTCAATGTCGTAGCGCATCAACAGTGAAGGTCTGCGAAGCAAAGTGGCGCTGATGGCCCGTCAGTTACTTTTTGGCAGCTTTCCTGGACCATCTCTTCCAGTCGGATCCGTCTTCCATTGCCATCACCCAATACCGATTTGTCATCAACTCCATCTTAACTTGCATAAGACCTTCGTAGGCCTGTAACCTTAACCCTTTAAGGACTGCGTGTGCTCTAAGAACTTATAACTGACTTGTAGAAAAAAAATCGCAGCTTCTCACCCAGTTGAGGTAAGGGAATGAAAACTGTGTCATTTTTATCCTTAATGATCTGGCTTTCATATCCCAGTTTAAATTTTACTGTAATTGGCTGGAAGTTTTCGATACGACTTGTAGAAGAGCTGTACACAATGATTATACAGCGGGCGCATTCGGGCGCACCCGTCCTTAAAGGGTTAAGGTGGTTTCTCCGCTCGTTCATTCCTTCGATAACCTTCGGCCGCGAGTCTGGCAGTTGTTTATTTACCCTGGTATTGTCTAGTGTGATGGTGAATCCGTATGAGCCACTTCACAAGGCATCTTTAATTCATTTTATCGAGAAGATAGTGTTTTTGGTTGCTGCCATGGCTGCTCGCTAGAGTTAATTGGCTGTGTTTTGCAGGGAGGACGGCCATATTCGTTTTAGTAAGGATTGGTCCTATGGCTTTCTGAGCCAAGAAGCGGATTCCAGATGAGGCTCCACACCCAGTAGTTAGCAAACCCTCGATGGGTGAATATTCCAAGTGGCCTGTTCGCGCATTGAAGGCGTACCTCGTGTACATCCAACTCCGGCTTTAACACAGCTGCGGCAAGAAAGAACTTTTCCTCCTCGGACACTGCTATTTCTCCTGGTGGATAATACATCTGTGACTCCAACTCCGGTTTTTCCTGTCGAAACTCGTGATCTGGATTTGTGAAGTGATACGCCGTGCATAGTATATCATCTCCCATCATTTGGATCTTTCCCTGGATATGCAAGTGGATGTGCAAGAGTTCAGAGCGTTGGCTTCGTCTTGGGCATTGCAGCTGGCTTGCCTTAGGCAAAATTGTGCCGCCTGAGCTTGGCACAATAATAACGCGTTCATTCACCGCTACATGCGAGGTGTCAGTGTGGGTGCACAGATGAAATAACACTTATGGCTGGCAGTGCATTTGGCAAGATGTAATGCCTGGCTGCTGTGTTACGGATTTTGCCTGTTTGCTTCAGGTGGGTACCTTTATTTGTTTATAAAAATGTTGATGTTAGGGTATCGCCTGTGCATTTTAGCTCTGGGTTTAGCTTACCAACCTCCTATTGGAGAAAAGTCAGCTAATAACTAAAGGGAAGTATTTTCGGATAGTTGTGAAAACGTTAATTTTAAAGATAAAATTACTTTTTACTTATCCTAAAATGTGTCAACCCACCCATTAGTGACCTTTAGTGTCAACCCACCCATTTTTTCCGTTTTCGCTAAACGGACAAGTTTTGCAAACGATTGTGGATGTGAGCGGTGCATGCTGGGAGTGACCATGTACGCCACCCGGTGGTAAGGTATGGAAGCCTCTTAAAGTGAAATTTAAGGTCTTTGAGCATTAATATAAATAATCGTAGTAAAGTAAACATGCACAATTTCAAGAAAGAAGATATTCCAACAGGACAATATCTAGCAAATGTTTCATAGTCAGTTCACCGGAGATGTAAAACCCAGCCGAGTATCTTCATCAGGCTCACGAACGTCAACAGAAAATCCTCGCCAAGCAGACGATTGCGTTACTTAAATTTGGCGGTTGGCGTGGCCTCCGGTATTCGTACGGCCGGTGCACCACTTGTCTCTAAGCATCTTACTGAACTCGCCACGTATTCCTGGATTAGAGGGTCCCTCGATGTTCATCAGCACCGCCTTCTCGCTGAAGTGATGTTGAATAGTCGCGGATTCTAAACTGTGCAAATGGTTATTCCCGCACGAGTTTTAGTTTTTTGTATCCTCCCATTTGATGTCATGTGGTGGACCGCGATGGCATTCATGTCTGCCCCATTTCTCATATCAGCAATGTGCTGTTCGACCCTCGCTTGCTTCCTGGTCTCACCAATATACAATTCTTGCTACAGGGCGAGTACAGCTGGGTGCTTAGATACAAAGTGGTGCAACTTTCCTATGAATATCGTAGGCAAAGCCAGCCGCCAAATTTGAGTCATGCGATCGTCTTCCTGATGAGGATTTTCCGTTGATGTTTGTGATCCTGATGAAGATAGTCGGCTGGATTTTACATCTCCGGTGAGCTGACTATCAAGAATTGGCAAGATATTGTCCTGTTGGAATATCTTCTTTCTTGAAATTGTGCGTGTTTACATGACTACGATTTTTTCGACCTTTCAAGGTAAATTTCATGACTTTTTTTAGAATATAAACAATCTATGCTAATAACTAAAGGTAAGTATTTTAGTATAAGTAAATTTTTTCAAATTTTTTCTTTAATATTAACATGTTTCTTTTGCAGCTGTTTATATGTGGATGAGGTCTGTCAAAGGTTAGTTACTGTTATATTTAGAGCCTTCTATAATTCATAATTGATTTTGAATTACAGGCTTCATACAATTTCAGCAGCGTCTGTCAAAGTCTGACTCGCAATGGGTGAGTGTATACTGAATAATGTGTATCTCGTTCAAAGAAAATGTAAATTAAAAGAATTCATCTATATTTTGTTATTTTTCAGAGCCTGCTTTGTGGTTGTTCCTGGAACTGCTACTTGGAATAGGTTAGTACTTGCGCATGGTATTTCTTCATTTCGTGCAAAGCTGTTTAGCTAGTAAAATTGGCAGAAAGCATTCTTTTATTCTCAGTAACACTTACCGTAAATCGTGTATTAAAAGCCCAGTTGCGGCTAAAGCCCACCCCCTAAAATACTGTAAAGTCAAAATCATGAAATAGTGGAGTTAAAGCCCACCCGTCAAATTGTCGTTTTAATACGAAGAATTATCTAAAAGTTATATTAATGTGAAGTAAAGATAGTACTGCTTGCTATGTTTACTGGCTCCTTCTCCCTCCCTGTAGTAACAGTGGACTCTTCCTTTAGCTCCTAGCACCTGCACGAGGCCTGGGCATCTCTCACCTATGCCTCCTCTCTTCTTCACAGCAATTAAAAAGGATGTAAAAATTGGTCTTTCAGAGATCGTTCAAAAGCTTCGAATTTTCTGTAATAGATGTCCAGAAAGGTTAGAAAATTGATAGTGCTTGATTTAAAGCCTTTTATTTAAAACCTATTTTTGCCTAATTAACTGCATAAGCCCATGGGCGTTTAATCCACGATTTACGGTAATTCATTTCACATTTAGTCAGGAGTAGATAAAACAATCTTTGTGTGTGAACTATGCTTGTTATAGTTAGTTAGTGCACCGTTCCATTGCTTAATTTTATTTCCTGTTCCGTACAGTTTGACTGGATCACCTGAAGCAGCATTGCACAACCTTTACCAGGGTGTTCAGTGTACTGTTGCGCACCGAGGCTTTGGGATGATCGTGGCTGACTGGTGCGGAATGGGCATTCTACCTTCGCAAGCATTTAGCTGGCCAGGTTTTGCTATTGCAGCAGGCCTAGCATGGAATTGTTCAACTCCTATCGTAAGTCTGAATTCTGTAGTTATTTATTCTTGAAAAGTGTTTATTCTGAATCTTTAAGGCTATAACAAAAAAACAAAAATTACTTCCACAGTTTGGATGTATAGAAAAGTGTGTGTGTAATTTAGAATTCTTTTTTTTATGAGCTCATTGGCCGTCATTTGTTGTAAACGTAAATAAATGCATGGATTTTAATTAGGGCCAACCAGTTAAACAATTCTAGTTTGTACGAAAAATATTCCTTCATTTAAGCTGTGTTTGTTAGACGGTGTTTCACTGTAGCAAGGAGTGAATACCGATAGTACATTCACATTATTGTTCACTCTTTCTACATTACCTTTTTTATAGCATTCTCCTTCTCAAAATGCTGTTCAATCTAGAGAATTAAAACGAAGATGTCTTTCCGGTTCGCTACCTACTGTGCAGGTTTCTGCACAGCCTCCATCATATAAAAGTTTAAGTGGTGCGGTATGCTCACCTTTTCTTCTCTAGCCACCGAGCTGTTCACTTCGACGCTGTCGCTATCTGCGTTCCGCCTCCACCGTTCCGATGCCACGAGCTAAAGGAACGCCTCCCCATCCCGCACTCCTCGTTCCACATCCCCAATGGAGGTTCCGTCCGTTGCGGACAACGTTGAGATTCTTGAACTCACTATGGAACAGGATTCTTTGGAACAATCTATTCCACCTCCGAATCCCGTTCTTTCCATATCTCTTCCCGTACCATGCGATACTGCAGCTACATCCCCGATTCCTTGTAGCCAGCCCCCTCTGGTACGGGACCTACGTTCCCTTTCCGAAGAACTCCGAAGAAAGTTGCCAAGATGTTCTCCTCTGTAGGACCGCAATTCACTCCTCTTGATCGATCTTCAAGTTCCTCTCAACCTTCGGTTACTGAACATTCTGCCACTCAACGGAACGACGAACCACTCACTTTGTCTCAAGTCCACACTCTTATGGACTCTTCCGTTCGGACCTTCAAACGAAAAATACTAGTTTCGGACTATACTTCTTCATGGCTTGCCTCCGTTCCTAAACGCCACCGACCTTCCACTGATGGCGCAGGTCCCTCTGCGTTCCGGATAACCTACCTCCACGTTACATTCCGCTGGTTCCTGTACCAATTCTGACCGTACCTCCCATGGATGACGATTTCGATTCCTATTACTCACCGGACCCGTCTCTTTCGGAACAACTCGAACCTCCGTTCCAAGGAGACCCGGATCCCTGGGAGATCCCACTCCCTGAGTTACTAAAAACGGTTGAAGGAATCGTTCCGGACTTCTTTCTCTACAAGCCATCCTCCTCTTCAGACCCAGTCTCCAAGAACCGAGGCCCTGCAACTGGTATTGGCTTTGGTCTACGTGACCAACTTCCGTACCAACCGCCGTTACTTGGACAATCAACGACGCTCCTTTCAACTCTACTCAGGACCGGTGGCGTCCTTCTCGGCAACGGGTCACCCCTTGAACTGCATAAAGATCCACCTCCGCCTCGTCCAGGTCATGAAAATTACTTCTTCTGCCCCATAGGAGAGGGAACGGCCTACCCAAGAAACTTTTGACCCCTATCCTCAGTCGGAATTTTTCACTGCTGACACCAAGCTAGACTTTGGTTCCGCACTCTATCTCCGTCTATGAGTCGCGTTCCTGCGTGATAACGACGGCATCCTCCGCCTTAGTCTTCGTGCCGCGTCCCAAGCGGACGTTCTAAGCACTGCAGCCAACGCACTTTGTGAAAGACTATACACCGATCCCCTCCTGACGACACTCGCCAACTAGCATTCCTCATCATTTAAGTCTTTACGAAAAGTTGCTTGGCACTTACCATGCCATGAATTGGTTTACATGAGTACTCTTCAATTCTACGCTCCTGCTACGATAAATAGCTTTGAACATGGCACCAAATCTCCACGATTCCACCCGTATCTTCTCCGAACCAACTCATTCATAAATCAGAACCTCTATTCTGCGGGTTGATTCCTAAAGTGGCTCCTCACTTCGACATTTCCCGTAAGCCTCGTTACTACAAGAATTGTCTGGGCCGCCGTCAACCTTCCGTACTATCTTCCAAACTTCAGCAACCTTAGGACGATTGGAAACTAACAAAACCACCAGACCCAACCCCACCTCCGGTACAACGTTCCGCATCGCCCTTTCCATCCCGATTCCAGGGACGCGGACGCGGACGCAGTCGTTCCCTGGGCCGTTTCTCCACTCCCGATAGACGACAACATTCTTCCTCTCGTTTCCTCAATAGAGATCGTGACAATTACTGACATTCCACCTCCCCTACAAGAAGTGGGGGGACATCTTCGGTTCCATGCCAAAGCTTGGCAGAAGGTGACCTCCGATCCAATGATTCTTTCAATAGTTTTGAACGGTTTCAAGCCAAAGTATTTACAGAAATCCTCTGTGCAAGATCCACCCTGGGAACTAGAAGCTCCAGCTTCTGTTACGCTCCGAACGGAAATAACTACCCTTCTTCAAAAGGAAGCAATTTATGTTGTCTTACCCCCATTCACCTCGGGTTTCTACAGCAGCATGTTTCTGCGCAGCAAGAAATCTGGCGGAACCCGCCTCATCTTCAACTAAAACCATTAAATCAGTTCATTCTCAATCCCCACTTTCAAATGGAAACAGTATCTTCCATGCGAGATTCTTTACAACCCAACGACTGGACAGTATCACTGGATCTTGCGGACGCATACCTTCACATTCCACTTTATGTGTCTGTCTGCCACCTATTCCGGTTTCTGCTAGACGGAACCATGTATGAGTTCCTCTGCCTTCCCTTTGGACTGAACGCAGCCCCACGCATCTTCACCATGATCTTGCACCCGGTTCTTGCATATCTTCACCAACAAGGCATCCGCATTCATGCCTTCCTCGACGATTGTCTCCTGCCTCATCCCATTCCATTCACACTCACCAAAAATTTACACGACGTCATGTCTCTTTCTTACTACCTGCAAATACTTACTTCAGTAATTATGCTTAAAATCATCATTTTACGCTATCACTGCTCATTTATCAACTAAAAAACTCCCTTTTTTTAGCTTGTATCCAACTTTCTCTCCTCTCCCGCCAGGGGCGCTGCTACTCCTAACTAGGA
>JAHWFP010187938.1:0-14061 GCA_023313725.1 Lithobius niger | reverse complement strand
ATTTAGTCATAGATAATGATTTATCTTTAAATTTTCTATGGGATTTTCTTCTGGGGGTTGGGGGGGGGGGGGCAAGTTCAAAACCTTGAAAATAAAAAAATTAAAAACATTTTGTTCGATGGGCACGAATGGAGCTTACCAGTCTGTTTTTTTTTATCATTTTTATTAACGTTTCGTTTGTTTTAAGAGAACAAGGACCAAATACGGCACCGGAAATTAAATATTTGTTGACAAATTCATGTCATTGCGAGTTTTCTTGCCAGTCTATGGGCACTTCCATCATAAAGTATAGCCACAACTCACAAAATAATAGTGCCGGCAATAAATACATTTTACAATGTAACGTCCAATATTCCTAATTATCAGTAATAATATAACGAGAGCGTAGTTTTTTATCGATAAATTTTGTCAATCAAGAGTTAAACTACGCTCGAGTTTTATTTGAAACGAGAATATACCGTCTCCCGTAAACATCCACTTTAAAATAAGAATTCAACTTGCATATCACGGCCTAGTTGTATTGCAGTGGTTTCTCGCTTGAATTCACAATTCCTGTTTTCACGAAATGATGAAAGCGTACAATTTATTGCCACATGCACTCACTGGTTCGTTAAGTATTTGTAGGAAAATCATATTTTCTACTGTCGTCACCATGAATACTGTAGTTTTGCTTCCCCAAAAATCCATCACAAATTTAACCGAAACCGAAAGTAACTTGCGTGAAAGCAGACAACTGCCAGAGCGCTTCAAGGAAAGTAAATACGTGCTTTATTTTTAATCAAAGTGTTGTTCATAGATTTAATATAGAATATTCCGTAATACTAAGTTTTACGACAATTATTATTAATTTATTTTTCACTATTTCCGATATTCAAGTACCGCATGTATATTATTACGGTTCTGGGGTTGCCTGGATCGCCAAGCTTCTCATAGTGGCTGTAGGCCTAACCAGAACGTCTTAACACACTTCGGCAAAAAGCTGATTTCTGTTACTATGGTAACCAAAGATTAAACGTACATCACCGAGACGTTAATTAATGTTTCACTTAACTATCAGGTACGTCGCATACGTTTAAAAATTGGTTCGACCTACCAAATGCAGTTCTTTCATATTTTCTTTATGCAGCGTAAGCCAGGATACAAAACGAGTCGAACGGTGATTCAAGATGGAAGAATGAGGCTAACCATTTAATCTGATAAAATACCGTGTGGTCGTTTAATCAGTGTTAAGGAGGTGTGATTGGCTGGTTGGATGCCGTTTATTGGCTTCTCATTGGTTAATTGTTGTTATAAAATTATGAAGGTATATTCTCAGTAGAAAATTATGTCCGAACAGTAAATTGCATTAATTTGTTTACGCAGAAAACGTATGTACATAATATTCAGCAAATCTTTTTATAATTATTGTTTATTGTTTATTGTTATTAGTAGTATTGTATCAGTATGGTTACATGATACTCATATGCAAGGAAGAAATCGCACCCAAATTACTGTGTTCGAGCAAGTGGTGCAATGAGCTGGCCTTCTTGGATATCCTCTTGTCTAATTATTGCATCTGAGGAACTGCAGTATTGTGGCGCTACTTTTTTCTTTAAAATTCTTGAACTTCTTGATCTATATCTTGACGAATGTTTGACATATTTCTCTGGAAAGTGAAAAACTAACCCTTCTTTTCCTCCCTTAATCTTGTCGTTTCCTGTTTTAGTTGAATTCATTCCAGCATCTGCTTGTGGTGTATTATCTTTTCTCTTTCCAGCAACATCATCTTCTTTATTATCTTTTGTCTTTCTAGCAACACAATCATCTTCATTATCTTTTGTCTTGGCAACATCATCTTCTTCATTATCATTTGTCTTTGTACCAACATCATCATCTTTGTTACCTTTTGTCTTGTCAGCGATATCATCTTCTTTATTACCGTTTGTCTTTCCAGCAACATAATCTTTATTATCTTTTGTCTTGTCAGAAACATCAACTTCTTTATTATCTTTTGCCTTTACAGCGATATCATCTTCTGTATTCCTTTTTGTCTTTCCAGCTATATCATCTTTATTATCTTTTATCTTGTCAGAAACATTTTCTTCTTTATTATCTTTTGTCTTTCCAGCAACATCATCTTTATTATCATTTGTCTTGTCAGAAACATCATCTTCTTTACTGTCGTGTATTTTGCCACTGACGACAATGTCTTTATCGTTTTTGGAGTGAGGAGACTCTTCGTGGTCTCGGGATTCGTTCAGTTTAATTGGTCCGTTTCCATTCTCTTCATTATCCGATTGAACTTTGCCACGATTTTCGTTGTGTGATCTCAGTTGAAATGTTTCGCCTTTGTCTTGTGAGTTCGCTCCATCGTTTTGTTGTTCTACATAAAGTAATCCTGCTATCTTGGCAACTTCTTTGATGGAACCACCCTTCGAAGTTTCATCATTTCCATCCATTATTGGTGGTTTCTTTTCCACTTCTTCCGAGGAATTCACTCCTGTTGCTGGAGTTAACAACGCCAAAGAAAAAATCAAGAAATGTCTCTTCATTGTGGAAGATCTGCAAGTATACGAATTTTTGAAAATGTGCAATACTAATAAAAGAGAGTAATTTTAACTACATTTTCGTATAATTTACGAGCAATGGATTAATTTTAATTAGTTGCAGTCAGAAATAGTCTACAACCAACAGCCTCTATTAAAATAGCACTTTTAAAATATATTATGGTGTCTATTTAAAATATGGTAGAGGCAATGAGCGCCAGAATTTTCTTTTTAACATGGGGAACTTCCCTTACAGAAACTGCGCTCACAGGGTGTGGAAAGCACGCATACCAATATTTATTAAAATCCGTGGGATCAGATCGATACTGACCAGGGCTGAAATTGTTAAACAAGATTTACAAGCTGTTGTTTAGATATTTTCACACAAACACTGTTTCTCAGCTCCAACTATTTTAGCTATAGGGCTGGTTTAAGGTATGGCTGTATAGGATTGTCTTGCTCTAAACTTGGTAAAGTAGTTCCGGTGTTACGGGCCTTTAAATGATCCATTTTATCGTTTTACATTGCTTTAAACATTGTTAGTAAGCAACACTGCACATTTGAGCAATACCGTAACCTTATATAACAATGGTTAAATAATGCTTTAATGAATGGTGAACATGTTACCCCTTTTCGCAGGAATTATACAAAAAACGGGGGCAATATGTTCAAGAATGGTTAAATACTCGGCGATAAAGAGGGAGGGGATCTCACCCAGGAAAAAGCTATCGTTCAGATGAAGGCATGGGATAAAAATCCCAACACCTCCCTCCCCCCCCCCCAAAAAAAAAGCATCTCGATGAAAGGATGCATCACAATAAATGTGCAAAAGGGGCTGATGATAACCCCCGATGCACTAGATGGTCTTGGGAACCCTGTCAAGCCCTGATCCAACAACAAAGACACACCCAGGCCTAGAGTCTCAAGTAATGCCCGGGCACATGGTGGCATGGTGACATAGTAAGACAGGATACAAGCAAGAGGATCCGACAAGTTTTTTTTACTGATAAAGGACTTTCAGGGTACCAAGATGGAGAGCAATACTCCCTCTAACTGCAGCCGCATCATGGACCCGGTTGAGCTGTGGGTCAAGCCAAACGCCCAGGTACTGACCTTTGACTTGGATACAACAGTAGTCCCATTAAACATAATAAAGGCTCTTCAAGGGTTACCCTAACGAAAAATCATGAGCTCTGTCTTTGGACCAGACAGAAGCTCAGTTGCCCTGTAGACCACCCCCCTCTAAAGAAGTCAGGAGTCCGTAGACCACCCCCTCTAAATCCTTACCAGCCAACCACACTACCACATCATCTGCATAGGCAACCACATTTGCTGTTCAACTCCACTAGGACAAAGTTATTATTGCAGCAAAGAGGGCCAGGCTCAAACAACTACCGTGTGTAAGACCTCGGTTAGTAGACTTCACACCAGACCAGGAGCCATTAACCCTACTAGCAAAATTGTGGTGTCCAATAAGAGCCATGATAGCATTCCTGAGCCCAAAGCTGACACCAAGACCAGCAAACGAATGATTCACCCACGGGCTGTCCTCTATATCATAGGTAGCCTTGATGTCCAGAACTACCACTGTCGCAAAGCAATCATTGAGCCAAGCTTCTCGGATCACCGACTCAAGATATGAGACGGCATCCTGAGCACTCCGTTGCCTACGGAAACCAAGCTGGGCCCCCAAATCACAATCTTTGCTTTCCATCTGCCACGTCATCCTACTAACCAGAATCCTCTCATAAACCTTGCAAGGGCAGGAAAAGAGAGAAATCAGTCTGTATAGAAACACAAGTTCGCTGCTTCCTCATCCTAAGACAGGGGAAAGAACAACAAATATCCAAGACACAAGAATGGATGCCCTGTCAAATTCGTCTTGATAGAACTGTAACAAGACCAGCGCGACCAGCCTCATCCAACTTCTTCAAGTAATCATACGAGACCCTGTCAATGCCCATAGCACTATCATTGCGGCAAGAATCAATAGCAGAGGACAGCTCAAACAAAGAGAGAGGATGCTCCTCAACAGGACACGACCATTCACTGGAGACAGGTGGCGGAGGAAAGCCCCTAGGGGACCCATCAGCGGTGGAAAAATTGACATTAAATGCCTCTGCCATCTCCGGGTTCCGCAGGACCCATCCAGCCTGACCAAAAACTCAGGAAATACTCAGACACGGATCCTGAGATCAGACGAGCGCGCAAACACGTGAGACGGCAAACCCTGAGAGATGCGTTCACAGAACCTCGCTCCGTAACATGCTTTTTTCCTGCATAAAATAAACCTAGTTTCCTGTACTGCCCAAACAAATTCAAACCACCTACTATCGGTCGTGGTACGACAGCATCGCTGCCAAGCCCAATGCCTATCCTGGACTGCTTTAGTGCAAGCAGAAGTCCACCAGGCAGGCTTGGTTCTTTACTGAGGGCCACCAGGGGCCTCACCAACGCCCTTCCTTTTCTTAACCCAGCTCTGGATCCACGGACCAAAATCCCCGGACTTCACCAATGGGCATTTGGACTGGCATGGCAAAGGAGGCTACAACAGACAACTGGGAGTAGAAAGCGCCACAGGAAAATGGTGGCTTCCCCTGAGATCAGTGGACACCTCAAAGAAAAACACCGATGAATGAGAAGACAGACACAAAAACAAGTCTAAAACTCTTGCAACAATCCCTATAACGCCTGACAAAGGTAGTAGTCCCGTTTTGAATAGCCTTGCGGACTTTTGTCTGACAGAAAGTCGTGAACCAAGGCCGTATTTTGGTGTCAGAACAGCCAGTTGATAGACTATGCAGAACCCTACCACCAGGTGACCGTGGAGACCGATTCCTCGAAGAAGGGATGGGAAGCAGATTCATAACCTACCCAAAAACAAAACTTCTTAAGGATTCCCGCCAAGCTTTTCGGCCGTGTGAAGTCGTGATATCAAACGCCAAGCTCTTTGGCCAAGCTAATCCCACCAAGTAATATTTCGAAGGATAAATGAAATGTATGAAAATTGCTTACTGCACAATTTTCAATTATTTCATTTAACGTTTGGAGTATTAGTCAGTGGGATTAGCTTGGCGAAAGAGCTTAGCGTTTGATATCACGACTTCACATGGCCGAAAAGCTTGGTGGAAATCCTAACAAGTTTTGTTTTTGGGTAGATATCAGTAATTTTTGGTCCAAATTTATGAAATCTATTTTTTTCTTAATAATTATGAAATGGAAATACCAATCTAGTTTTCTGGTCCATTTATATTTCTTCTTTTTTTTTGGGGGGGGGGCGGTTTCGTTAGATTTTGAGGACAGCAGTCACCTATTTTCATTTGATTAGCATTTTTATTAGTATTGCAGTATCTCCTTGCAAACGCGTGAATTTCTTTGTCCGTTTGGCATTGTTGCATAAAAACAATGTTTAAAAAAATGTAAAACAATCAATTTGGACCTTTGGAGCTCCCTAACCCCTGAACAACTTGACCAATTAGAAAGGTCCATATGAAAATGGCACATCTCCAGAGCAATACCTGTAAAATGAGCTAAAAACCAGCTTTATTTACCGCATGGAAGACATTTTTTCGTGATACCAAAACAAAGCTTTAGTAGTAGTAAGAATTAGGCAAATATCAACGTTATTCACATCGTTTTTTCAACAAGAAAAGATTAAGCTATGGGTCTAACAGTGACTTTTATGTTGTCAGGCGACCAAAGTCTCCCGATCAACCTAGTTTCAGCCTTTTCTGTCGCATTGTTATTTACCCTCACATGCCTGAAATCAGCCAAACTTCCTTTGCTGTAAAGACACAACGTGTCTAGTGGTCGCCATGCTCATTTATACATATCTGGATGTTATCGTTTTATCTTGGCAGGCGACACACTAGCGTGTGTCTTGATCCTTGGTCACCAAAGTCAAGTGGAAAATTAATAGAAGCCTACCACATTAACGTACTGGAATTGAGAGCAGCCTTTGTGGCCATTCTACGTTTTTAACGTAGGGTGAAAATCCAAGCCGACAAAACTACGATAGTAGCATAGCTTCGTAAAGGAGGAGGGACTCATTTCAGCACCCTGCACGCTGAGGCCTACCAGATTTTCAACCTGGTGACATGACTGGACGTCACGTTATGACTGGACATCACCTGCCGGGATATCGGAACATCATGGCAGACGAGCTATCTCCCAGCAAGATTTCGTCAATGGCATGGACTCTCAAAACTTCAATCTGCAACAAGATCTTTCTCAAAGGGGAAACCCTCTGATAGACCTATATCCTAAATCTTATAGACCCATAAGACAAAACACTCGTCTGCATCGCTTCATGAGCCCATTCCAAGATCACTTAATTTGGGTAGCAGATGCTCTATTGAACCCTTGTCGAGGTTCACCTACCACTTTCCCATTCACCCTTCTGCCTCTAGCCATCAGCAGGTCTGAAGGATTTTTTATCATGGTAGCTTTGGACTGGCCAGCACACCCTTGGTTCCTTCTGTTGAACCTTCTCGCCGATTATCTGAGGAGACTACCAGAAGGTCCGACCCTAATCTCTCAGAGAAAAGGAAGGATCACCCACAAAACCCAACAGCCCTGAACATCAAACCTGTCTGTTATCGCCGGGCTCCTCAAGCCATGAGTTTTTGGACGAAGTTTGCCCCAGGAATCGTCCACCATCTTTGAGGCAGGATCTGTACCATTAACCAAGGCAAGTGGCGTCAGTGGAATCGTTGTTGCATCAAATAAAATGTTGATCCCTTGGCCGCTTGTATAAGAAATTTCACAGACTTCATTAATCTCCTGTTCTGCACCAGAGCGAACATATCAAGGATATAACTGTGTAGGTGAGCGATCAACTCCGTGTTGGAAAATCTTGGAAAAATCGGCATCGTTGAAGATTTCTGGACCTGATCAGTGAATTTGGAATAGAAAGAACAGTTACAAGAAAATTGTTTCCACTTGGGATCTTCCACTGAGGATATTTCATAGGGTTCCATGGCTGGTTCGATGTGTACTGCTTAGAATGGTTTGTGCCACAATTCAAGCTTTTAGCTCGATCTGCAATAATTTGTTGGTCAAGCCTCAGGGAGGGTGGACAGGGGTGTGCTAGGGAGGGAGGGGGGAGTCTCGGGGAATATTTCATATGGGTTCCATCGCTGGTTAATGTGATTGATATGACTGAGATGTGTGCGACAATTCAAGCTTTAACTGGAGCAGCATGAATTTATTGTTCATCAGGTTCACAGAGGCTGAGTGTATCGGAGCAGAAAAGGGAGTCATGGAGGTCTAGTGAGGGGGTTATCTCATAGGTTTTCCATATCTGCTTCGATTTGTAGTGCTAAGAATGACTTGCGTACCAAATTTAATACTTTTAGCTCGATGTGCATGATTTTTTTGCTTAACAACTTTACTAGTGAGGACAAAGAGCCCCAAGAAAGACAACAGCAACATGGTCATGCTGCGGAGGCCAAATGGATCGGTTGTTGCCAATAAATTTTTAACGCAGTGAAGTAGTTATGACACGACCCCAAACACCGAATTTCGTTGGTCTATGTCAATCTGGGAAAAGCTATGTGGGTTCAAAATTTTACATTTCCCCAACAAGAATAACAACAACAATAATATTGCAGTCACATTAAAATAGCATTCAAAAGGCCCAAGGCCATATCCATACCTACATTTTAAGGCATAAAACTTGAAAATAGTTTCATTGGTTCGATCTCCAGGTGAGGGCAAAGAGTCCCAACAACAACAACAAACAATGACTATACTGTGGACGCCGAACGGTTCGATTGTTGTCATTAAAAATTGTAATCCAGTGAAGCAGTTGCGACACGACTCCAAATATAAAATTTCGTTGGTCTATATCAATTCTGAACGAAACTAAAAAATTTCGAAGTTTCACTGAAATTCATGCTGAGGCTGATAAATAAATAAATTACAAACAAAAACGTCAAGTGTGCCGTAAAAAGGGGTTATATGATTGAACTTTCACTTCTTAATATGTACACGGATAAAAACTAATGATTTTTTTATTGAAATAATCAAATGTACAATTGAGAAAATTGCATCTGTTTAAGTGCTGTTGCGCTTTACGTTTCAAATATATGATTCGTAAAGCACAACATCACTTAAACAGATGCACTTTTCTCAATTGTACATTTGTTTATTTCAATTAAAAAATCATCAATTTTTATCTGTGTACATTTTAACAAGTGAAAATTCAATCATATAAACCCTTTTTTACGGCACAGTTGACGTTTTTGTTTGTAATCCGTGTACCTTTTTTACGGCTATGGCGTCGCGCTACAAAGGTTTATACATGCAGTCGAATGTTGCTGGCCACTTTGAAACAATTCAAGTCAGCTCTGAATGCCTGCATCTGTGACATAAATACGCAATTCTATTAGTTTTTAGCTGACAATTAACAACGCAGCTTGGTTTGGTTTAAAAATATATGCGTTCAGCTGAAACACTGATTCTTTCCCTTTGTTTATTCGAGGCCTTGGCAAAACGCCGTACGCCCCTATACAGAAAAGACAAAAACACACCACCGCACAATGTCGGTCTTTCAAAGGGTTTTAGCGAGCGTTACCCTCACCCGGTCATTGTTCCCTAAATACAATGGTTAAAACAATGTAAAACAATCAAAATGATCGTTTAGGGTCCCGTAACTCCGGAATGGATCGACCAATCGAAAAAGTGGTCCCTGTAAGGTTGAAGCCCAGGAAATTTTCTGGCTCAGATCATGTTTCAGATTTTATGTAGGTGCAGACGTTTTTTTCTGAAACCGTGTCAGCCAAGAACAAGAACAACAACAACAACAACAACAACAAGTGAACAGTTTTCAAATTTACGTGTGACTCCGTACGTTTACTCTTGCACGGAATTGCATAATAGTTAGTGTAAGTTGGGTAAAGTTGTTATCTACTATCTGGCCAAGTTCGGTCGAAATATGTTGAATAGAAACGGACAAATTAATAGTTTTAATTTTGCTGGAGAGAGGACTTCAATCATATTTATACTATGATAAAAAATCTTCATTTTTCCCTTATCCCTGCTGGGACTCTAACTGTCTTTCTTCCCCACGCATACTCATCCCCCAAGACGCCAACAATCAAAACCGACTGTGCCAGCTACCTGTCTGTCAGTACAGGAGGGGGGCAAGGAGAGCAAAGCCCATGCCCTTTGCAGAAATTTCCCTTTTTGTAAAACAAATAAATGGCCGTCGTGGTGCCGGCGGTACCTAAGAAGGAGCCTAAGTAGTTATGATCACCCGGGTGTCTAGTATAGGGTTACAGCCTAACAGAGCCCCATGCTTTTTGGGTATCACATTTAAATCCGTGGGAGGGGTGGAGCATGCATCTAGGGTCTATTGGTCGGTCCACGTGCACCTAGGATCAACATTTTCCCTCCCTTGAACGTTAGATACCCGCCTCATATCCCTGCCGCATCTATGCGTCGCCCGCCCGGGATAGCTGTTTCCTCCAGGTGACTAGTACACTTCAGCACAAAGTTGGGTCTATTGGTCGGTCCACGTGCACCTAGGATCAACATTTTTCCCCCATTGAACGCTAGATACCCGCCCCGTATCCCTGCCGCATCTGTGCGTCGCCCGCCCGCGATAATTGTTTCCTCCAGGTGACTAGTACACTTCAGCACAAAGTTGGATCTATCGGTCGGTCCACGTGCACCTAGGATCAACATTTTTCCCCCATTGAACGCTAGATACCCGCCTCATATCCCTGCCGCATCTGCGCGTCGCCCGCCCGGGATAATTGTTTTCCTCCAGGTGCCTAGTACACTTCAGCCCAGAGTTGGGTCTATCGGTCGGCCCACGTGCACCTAGGGTCTATGTTTTCCCCATTGAACGCTAGATACCCGCCCCATATCCCTGCCGCATCCGTGCGCCGCCCCGCCCGCGATAATTGTTTTCCCCCAGTTGCCTTCAGGCCAGAGTAGAAACTACGTAATAACTAGGAACGCGTTCTTTGGGCTGTTGAATCCCACCCTAAAAAAAAAAGTAGAAAAGGCTCAGCTGGAAGCGCCCCCAGCATCAACTAGATTTTGCCGTAGGGCACGATGTATTGCCCTTTCCCGTTTGAAGCATTTAAACAGAATAAGTCGCGCGAGACGGTGATCCGTTGCATATCGGCGACTAACTACAATAGAGAAAAAGAAAGAAAAACTAAATCACCTCGTCGCGTTCACGGGCGGCCGGCCCAGGAGGCCGTGGGTCGGCACTTTCAGGGGAGTAAGTGGGACACAAGATAGCAGGGCCACAGACCGATCTCCTGCACGAGAAGGATGTCGGAGGTATTTGGCTAATGAAAAGCCAAATTTAAAATAAAAGTCAAGGTAAACTCCACAGGAGACATTTTAAAAATAAAATGAGCAGCAAGACTATCTTAGTATACAAAACACACAACTCACGAGACGCGCTGAAGGATAAAAAAAATATCCAAGAGTTGATAGTTAGTGAGCTGTGTTGACAGTAGCTATCAGAGAACAGAATGAAGTAAGGATCTCGTCAAAAATCGGGTAAGTCTAAAATTGCTCGGGGCTATAATACGAACAATCCCGCCCCCCAACACGGTGGTCTCCCCCTACGGCCTTCAGACCTCTGAATTGCCTAGACGAAATGACAAGAACGAATGACTATTGTAAAAAGACCCAATCCGTCACGCGTTTCTGTCCATTAACGTAACGGTATATAGGCCAGAGGTCGTGAGGTTAATACTGTTATGGGCGTAGGAATGTAGTTACGACATTTATCGGCTATTTACGGTTGTCAAGAGAGCGTGGGACCCCTCAACTAAAAGAAAATAATCGTTCCCCCCTATCAATTCGTCAAAACAAAAAGTGACGGGCTATATGTAAGCTGTCAGTACTGTCAAAAAATGACGCGTAGTTAACGTCTCGCGACCTAGATCTCTAGACAACCGACCTATTATACGTTAAACCTTTCGTATAAGCCCTTTAACTCGAAAAGACAAAATAACGGGCTAACCACCAAAAAAAACACTGCCTCGAGCGAAATGGGCGGCCCACATCGTGACGTAGTACACGCCTCGCAATTGGTTGAAAGTCGTCACATGATTCGAGCCGTGCAATGAGCGACGGTACTACGAGACTAACCAATCGAAAAAATGACCAAAATAGAGTACCGTAACACCTTTACGGAAAATAACCAGGGCTGATTTGTCGAGCAGCTATTCCACCTGAAACAATGCAATTTGGCCAAGTATAAAACCATCACCCCAGCCAAGAATTCACTAACCCGCCGATCTCAGCAATTGGAACCAACAACTCAGCAATTGTAGAGGTAAGCATTGTTTAATGAGGCATTACGTTAATATTGAAAAAAAAAAATAAGAGTGCGAGGACTTGGCCGGTTGCTAACGGGCTTCTTTACATTTATGTTTACAGATATCCAACAATCCGAAAGGCCACGAAGCAGTATACCAGAGCAGTGCAAGCAGAGAGGAACAGGTAGGCCTAAATGGTTCCTTTATATCATTTTACGTGCGGAATAGGGCAAAAAAAAAAACCTAAAGGAAGGCTATGTCCTTTTTTATTTCTTTTCATATACATAGTGAACAAAAAAAAAATATGGCAACATCATCAGCTTCAGTAGATAGAGTCATTGAAGCCAAAAACACCTACTTCATAGGGGGTGAAATATACGTACAAGTGACAGATTTTCAGGGACGTGCGTACGTACATTTACGAGAATTCATAACCCCAGGAGTAGGGATCCTGCCAGGACGCCGTGGGGTCTCGTTTACTGTCGCCGAATGGCGGGAATTTGTTAAGGATCACGGCATTTACAATCAGATCGTGAGCGAGCGCAACTTACAGCAGCAAATTATGACCGGCCGGAACTATGGAGCCGGCCTAAAAGTGATAGTGTCACAATCTGGCTCAGTCTATCAGGCTAAATTCATACTTGAAAAATACAGCAAAAAGTACGTTGTACTAAACTATCGCCAATTTGCAGGCTTGATAGGCTACGTCACTGATATCACTATGCTTTTGGACAAAAAACTGAAAGAGATAGAGCCCCCCACAGTTCAGATCGAATCCCCCACATCCCAAACCGAAATGTGGTTGGAGTGGAAAAAAAATTAGTAATGTCCCTTTTTTTTTCATTTTTGTCTCTCCCTCACAGTCTCATGGCGTACCAAACCATCCCATATTGCGATTGCTTCCCACTTACCGGGTTAAATTTCATACGAATAGTTCCGACGGTAAACGTAGTGAAAATAGCTATTGGAAAACACGAAGAAAATGACAGCGTGGTATTAGACCCAACAGAGTGGTTAGGGATAATAGCGCAACTCTACTGGCGTCAGCCTAACTCGAGTATATCAGTTAAATCGGGGATCGAATCCGTGGCCGACAATGTGCTGATCCTAAAAAAAGTGCAGACTAATCAGTAGCATTAACTGAGTTTGATATACTTAGCATGAAATACATGCTCCCTCATATATCGCAGACTGTTGCTTGCTGGACGCAGAGAATAGGCGAGTTGACACCTCCACCTGCGGTAACATTGCAAACAATGGCTGTAAATGAACCGAAATGCAGCGAAAATACAGAAGATATACGGCTCCCCTATCAGGGATGTAAGTTCAATTCCCCGAGCCAAAGCGACCATGATTGCGTAATGCACGCTTCGCTTTTTTCGCAGCTCACTACTCTGTTTTTTCCAATAGCTTATTCTAATCAAGTTGGGGGAGGCCCGACATGAAAATCATCCTGTCCCGAAAAGCTTCCCCGAATATGATTGTCAGACTCAGGGAACCGAAACTTTTTTAAAAACGATAGATTCAGTATCGTTAAATGCATGGGGGAAATGAAAAAATTTAGCACTAATACAAATGTCTACACGGTGACATTATTGACGCCCAGTGTTCGGTTAGAAACCGTTTAGACCCTATAGACCAACTTTTTCACCGACATAATTTGAGCGTGTCCTGGATGGGTTCCGACCCACCGACTATGTAGGTGTGTGTATTGGGGGGAGTGGGTTTGAAAATAGCTCGTTCCTTCCCTTACATGCCAGGGAATCTTTTCAGCGTCGCTAACATTTTGGCTCTTATTTTGAAACTTAACCAAAGTGGTCGGAAGCTCGAGATTAAAGTAACTCATATCGAGATACCCAGAGGCGCCAAAAAAGAAAATGTCACGCACAAATGTTATAGCATGACTATCAACAGGGGGGCGCTAGGTCGGTCGTGTTCCCAAAAAACGGCTTAGATAAACTTTGTTTGGCTAGAGTGATAGTTTGTTGCATTCGCTGATAAGGACATAAAAATATATTCGTAAATCGAACAATGTGCAAAAAAAAGCTGGCTTTACAGCTGCACGCCGACGCCGGCGTTCGCCAATATGGGTGTTCTATTGTTGACTTGAAAGAATTTCAGGATTATTATTTGACAGAATACCAAATTGTGTTATTCCAAAAAAAAATGGAACGCAGTGCCAGGTTACATTCGAGGGGCCTTCTAGCTCTAAACGCATCTTATACCTTTTCTGCCACGCCAATCAC